>JAPMOQ010054958.1:94652-108675 GCA_026543055.1 Argiope trifasciata | reverse complement strand
TGTGTGTGTGTGTGTGTGTGTGTGTGTGTGTGTGTGTGTGTGTGTGTGTTTTGAAACATTTTTAAAAAAAGTCCTTAATCCTTCTTTTAGCCCTGTAATAAAGGAATTAATGAATTTTATTAACATGCTGAAAAGATTAAAAGTTTAAATAAACAGGTAAAAAATAGCTGTGTAGGTTTTGATTGAAACTGGAAAAGGGTAACTCAAAAATGTGCTTTATGACATTTAAATGCCTAGATAGCTGCACAGGTTTTAAAGAAATGGAGTAAAAGATAGCTTCATAAGTTTTAAAGGAATTGAGTAAAAGATATCTTCATGAGATTTAAAGAAATTGATTAAAAGATAGCTTCATGAGATTTAAAGAAATTGAGTAAAAGATAGCTTCATGAGATTTAAAGAAATTAGGAAAAAGATATCTGTATTGCTAGGACAGCCTGGCTGGTAGAGAGTGGAATTTGCATTCCTTAAGTTGCGAGATCAAGCCCCCAAGCCGAAGATTCCCTGGGTGTTGTGGTGACTGGCGCTCATATAAATCTGTCATAGTCACGAAGCCCTCCATGTCAAAAGTAAAGATGGGTTCACACTAAGCTAACTATTGCGCGCAATCGTTGCCTCTCTGAGTTGTCTCTGTATTGTCCTTGTATGAACAGTTGAGACAACGTCATTGGAACAATGGCCAGCGGCTGTCCCGACGGGACAACTATTTACCATTGTCCCTTTGTGGTCACGTGATTTTCCGGAAGTAGGCTTGATCCTCTATTGTGCGCAATAGTTAACTTCGTTTGAATCCACTTTTATACCATTAGGGGTACTGGTTCAAAAAGAATCGTTCTCTGGTTCAAGTCTAAATTACGATATGTGGATAAATGAGTATTTAATTTAATAAGCCAAATCCATCTCCCATTTGAACTACAAAAAGCTCATTAGTTTTGGCTTTCTTTTATCCATTATTAAAATCCCTTACCAAATTTCAATCTATAATTGTCAGACGACGAACAAATAGTCACATGGATGGATAGAACAGGAGTGTCTGTCCATGTCTCTCCCACTTCATGCTCATTACACTGTTTAAATAACCAGAGGGTTATAGTTGCAGGGGCATGAAGTGGTGTTGTATGGATAAATGAATGAGATGTGTAAATGAAGACCGCCCCTTAAAAAGGGCTGTGTAGCTAATTAGACTCTTGGTCGTAGATGGTGCTACTGAAAAACAAGAGATGTCAAAACTTCGGCTTAAAATCGCTCACGTATTAGTCATCGGACTTGTCAATGACAAGTGGCATGGGAAACAACAAACAATAGGTGTATGAATTTTACAGAAATTATTTAAAGATAACTGTATCCGTTTTATAGAAACTAAGTAAATAATTACTGCATCAATTTTATAACTAGGTATATGATAGTTTTGTTAATTATAAAGGAGTTCAGAAAAAAATATCGACACGAATTTTTTAGAAATCAGATAGAAAGATATATCAGTTTCTGAGAAACTATGTAAAGATTAACTGAATAGTTAAGTGGTAATTATAATAATTAATAATATTTATAATATTTATATTAAAAGATAGCTGCATGCTTTACAGAAATTAGTAAAAGAAAACTGAAATTAGTGATGCATCTATGCATCTGATGCATCTATCCTATATAATTTCTATACACCTATTTATATTATTCTAATTTCTAAAAATCTTATGCTTTTTATCTACAGAAAGGAAAAATTCATAATGCTGTTGTTTTTTTAAATCGTTTTACAAAATAAAATTTTCAAGTAAAAGAAAATTGATAAGACACAATCAACTGTAAAAAAAAATCGAATCATATCGGAAAATCAAAGCTGCCGGACAAAAATCGTAAAAAGGAAAGAAAGGAATAATAAAAATTACTGTTCCGTATTTGTAAAATCACGCCTTTGGCGGTGGAACATCGTCCCTTGGCGGATTCTGTAACTACGCCAATCTGGCAACCATGTAGCGTCTCAGAACAGTTCTCAAACTGTCTCACTCCGCACAGGTACATTGGTCTTCCTGCCACGAGACGACTGCACGAGCCAAACGACTTAAAGCTCATTTTTAACATTTTTCTGTTAATTCCCTATAACAATATTTTTGTGTGTTAACTGTAATAATAACTTGATTTGTTGTAAATTACGTGGCGGCGCGAGATTGACTCTGGCGTTGCTGTGGTAACCTTAGATACTAGACACAACAATTTTGAAAAAATAAATAGAACGCTGTTATTAAGTCCGCTAACTCTTTTCATCCGCAACTCCGCACAGTTACTGATGGAAATTATTTAAGTATACTTGAATTGCGATCACATTCATATTCTATATATTAAAAGAAAAATCAATGCACATTCATCCACAATCATTTGTCCGATTTCCATAATTTTGGTTTTATACGAAAACTCATGGTTCGTAGTTATGACATAGATGTCATCGCCTATTTTTCACCTCTCACCGTGAGGTGAAGTTTTGTGAAAATTTTCAAAGAAACCGAAAAGATAAAACTTCCCTAACATATTTTCTAAGCGAAAATCTTACAAATGAGTTTGCCAGCTAAAACCGATTTCAAAACGTTTCAATTCTCATGAAAGCTCGTGACTTCCAGATATGTCATCAGTGTTTATTTTCCTTTGGTCATTTTCCATCTTCAGAAAATATCTAAAAAGCAAAACTTCATTTTATATTCTCTGAAAGAAAAATTTGAGACAGAGTACTTCAATCCCAATCGCCATATCTAAATGTAAAAAAATTTGATTTCTTATGAATTTCCAACATCCCTTCAATGTGTCACAACACCCGCTTCTCACTCCCTTTTCCGTTTGGGGCGAGGGATTGCAACATAAACACGGGTGACATCTTAATAAGCCAGTAACTGCCACTAAACATCAGTGGTCACTTTTGTAGAGTGGATAAGTTACTGGACTTTAAACCCGAGCATCGAGAGTTCGATCCTTGGCGGAATTCAACCTACACATAGGCACAATTCCGCCAACACCTACGCCAAATGGATGACCTCGAACGTGCTGAATTTTCAACAGCTGTCTTGGCTCCATCTACCCGCAGCAAAACGCAACCAAAGCAAAGTCGTCAGACTCACTTGAAGCAGCAATACAAAGTCATCAGACTCACTTGACGCAGCAGCAACTTTCATATGCTAGCCATAATGCTTGGTGCAATAAAATTGTTCATCTATCTACAGACTCACTGGTAGGGGAGTATTATGGCGACATCTTAATAAGCCAGTAACTGCCACTAAACATAAGTGGTCACTTTTGTATAGTTGATAAGTTACTCGGCTACAAATTGGAAGATCGCTGGTTCGATCCTTGGCGTAATTCAACCTGCACAATTCCACCAACTCCTACGCCAAAAACACAATCCTCAGCCTTAATAATTAGCACGATTTTGACAACTTTCTCCACCAACTTGGGGGATTTCACTTCTTTCACACAGAAAGTTTCATCGTTATTGTGCAACTTTAATTTATATAACTATAGCTATTATTTTGTAATACTTTTAAGGCTTAAAAATACTTAATAAAAATTAATTGGCATGACTAAATCAACAGTATATGCCAAATGTAATCGATGATCATATTGATGACATTAATATATTTCTAAAAATGAATTTTAATTATATAAATCTCAAAGTAAATAAAGCACTATGTTTTAAATTCAGATTGCTTGATAATGGTAGAACATATTAATTGTTCAGGTACGCTAGCAAAATGCCGAAATACAATTAGTGAAATAGGTACGTCTTATAAATGTTGGAGTTTTGTCTGTTTTATTTTGCAATATCTTCCGAATTTGGATGTGGAAAGGATAAATGACTTATAAAACAATCACAAACTTTCATAAGAAATAAAAATTAACAAAATCGATGCAATAGATAGCTTATTTAGTAATTATGACTTTAAAATTGGAACAAGCATTTTTCAAAGTCGTAAAGTAATATTAATGTCTTTGAAATTTCTATTAGAAATAAATAGTGGTTGATAGAAGTGCCTCATTGATTTGATGCGAAATTCATATGACCATTGGGGGTATTATTTTAAAAAATTTCGAAATTGATACTCTATTTTTGACTGAGGAAGTAGTACTTTTATTTTGCCAATTATTCTAAAAATATCTTTAAAGAAATTCATCTAAAACCCCACTTCTAGCCAATTGTTACGGAAATCTCACGATTAAAATAGTTCGATTCGCATAGAGGATGTACGATGATGCAGTCAACACACCTCTAAAACAAATAACAATGATTATTAACACAAATACACAAACGATAAAACCCAACTGAGGCTTACACAATGCACAGTAGCACACTTAGAATTAGCAGCTGACCATAAGTAGTAATTGGTAGCTAACAACAAGTACATCAGACAGAGTGGCTAGACAGAATTCAGCAGGAGAGAATGCACGTTATTAATCGCTAAAATCTCCCCAAATGCCTGTGTGAAATTTTGAATTGTGCCTGGATCGAACCAGAGATCTTAGGGTTCATAGCCAGGCAACATAACCATTAGGCAAAAATATCACCAATGCCCAAAGGCTGTTAGTGATGTAATTTATTAAGATACTATCACACCTGCTATTCTCCACTGTCCCTAGCTTAAGCTTTACCCATCCGCCGACTCAATACTACATGACTGGTTACTTCACACACGACACGATGCCGCTTCAATGCTTGTCTCCAAAACTCACAGTATCATTATTAATCTGCTAATTGCTTGAGCTCTAAACAATTTTAGTGCTTCACTAGACTGGTCTAACAAATTCATCGTAGACTCATTATACGACTTTCATCTTGGATTACCAGCCTTTTAAAGCTTCAAGAACAGCGACAGAAGGTTCTTGAACAATCAAGCATTACTCACCTCCTAGTTGTACTATAGCTAAAATTCCTGGTGATTGCAGTCTCATTCATTCTGTCGCCAAAGGCTCCAAATCCGTCGTCAAATAGCCAAATGATTGTCAAGTTTGTCGCAGAACCTGGATGATCAGCATCCAATGGAGCTAATCGTAAAACAGTCTTTCCTACTATGGAATTAACCATGCTGGGAAGCAACATTACAGTTTCGTAACAATATAGATAGTGAGCGAACAGATAATCTCAAAGACAATTAATATATTTTAATCTTCATGAAATGAATTAAATGAAAAATGTAATGTAATCTTCACTGTGCCTTTCCATATTTTCGTTACCTCAATCATTTATTTTGAGTTTTACCTTGACTGCCAGTTTTTTGAAAATAATACGTTCTAATTTTTAAATATGCTTGTTAAAGCTCATTTTTATTTATTATTTTCTTGTATTTATTTTTAATATATTTCAAAATAACGGAATTACAGAATCTTGGTAACAATTTTTCATCAATCAATTTCATAAATTATTCCTTTAAAAAGTATATATTTCCTAAGAATGAATATTCTAGTTCGAACCTAGATAAATATTAAATTTTCAATTTTATATAAGTAGCATTTATATTCGAAGAACAAATGTTTTAATTCTTACCTTCTAATGACATTTTTAATATCTAAGAATAAATATCTTCCTTTTTTCCTTTCTTATTTTATATTTATCTGTCACCAAAAGTTGTCGTTTTTAAAACACGGTTTGTTCAGATGCAGGGGAAATCTTCAGTCTTTTTGCAATTACCTTTTTCTTCTGTTAAAACGGCCCCCTTAGGGATCACCTTCTATATGTGTGTACGGGTGCCCCAATCCCAAGGTTCTCAGGGGTTTATGGTTTATTCTCCTTCTGGTTGTCTTTCTTCTTTCCCTAAAGGATAAGTAAAGATGCAAGTCATGAGAAGCTACCGCTATTCTGTTTCTTTCCGCTTATCATGGACAATAAATACTCCCATGTGTTTGCTGTGCATGGAGATCCATGCACAGCACACACGACCATACACAGCCATACACGACCGGAGGAGCTTCAGGTGAGCCACACTTTCCCCCTTCTGACCCCACTTGCGGTTTACAGGGCTCCTTTGATGTTTGCCCTTTTTACCAACAGATTATCGGTAAAAAGGGCAGGCATCAAAGGAATCCAGAAAACCACAAGAGGGGTTGAAGGGGGAGCATGTGGCTCGTCTGAAAGATGGACGCGTCGTAAGAACGGCCTTTTAGACGGGTGGTGCACTGTGGTCCTCGGTGTATCAATCAGTTATACCTAGTCCTTGAGTGGCTAGTCTGCTAAGGATCAAGCGAAAGGGATATTCCTTGGACTTGGCGTTAATGTTGGTCACTGTCTCCGCGTGTAACTCTGAACGTATATGTTCTGGCTAATACTAAGATAAGAACCAATGCTGGGAATGACCAGAGACAGTGACTTCCTTCTCTTGTTGGTCTCAATGGTGGGTGATGCCGTCGGGTTTAAATCCCCATCAATGTGGTATGGCCAAAAAAAGACAATTCTCTCCTCAGTAAGCATCAAATATTACCAAATCAAATGCAAACTTTTTCACATATTGATAAACTTTTTATCATTAAAAGAGTTTTTGAATCCAAAGATACGTTTCACTCTGTATCTCTATTTCTTGTACAAATAGCCATAGCAGCAACTGTCGGCTATGTTTCAGGCAAACTAAAATGACTTGTTTATCAAAGTTTATTCTAAGAAGCAAGCCTGGCAAGTAATCAAATTAAAAGCTTTAGCTACAATACATGTAACTGCTTCCCTTCGCTCTTCATTAAATTATTCGAAAGGCGTCATAACATAGCTTTACTGTGTTTCTCTTGAAGATATCTGAAGAGTTTCAATGCCAAGGAGTAACTCATGTACACTACATAACCAATCGGTGAGATGGGCAGCTCATTAATACGAAACATCTCATAGTCACCTTCCATTCACATAAACTGCTTGATTTCGTATAAAAGGATCATTATAGGATAAAAATATATTATATCTATCAAAAATTACTGCCGGGACAGTAATTTTTGCCCCATGTTCTGAAAAAGGTAATGAAAGCCAGAAGTGCACTGTTGGTGCTGAAAAGCGCTTAAGTTGGGGTTATAATCATGCTTCCTTTCTGCGACTAAGCAAAAGTTGGAAATTCAAAAAACAGATAACCAAAATTACCTTAAATTCAAAGAAAACATTACCTATTCTGAAGCTACATGTAAAATCCTAGCTCAAACGCTTACGCCTGGTTTAACTTATGCTTCTGTGATATAGAAAAAAATTCTGTGTGAAATATTCTTGTCCAAACTCTGTGAAATCTGTAGCTCTCACAAAAGCGTGGAAAAGTCAACTGATTAAGAAACAGGGCATTCCACAAACAATGAAATTGAAATCTTGATACCTGACTTACTTAAAAGAATTAAATCAAAATCTGGAAGGCATTTGAAACTCCAGCACTCAAAATGTGACCTTTCTCCACAGGATATTAGACTGAAACTAAGAATTCGGTTAGCTTTGGGACTCGCAAATCAAGATGTAATCCACAGAGGCTTAACTTCCATTTTGGGGGGCACACCCAAAAGTATACAGCTAATCGCACTCCATTCATATGAAAAAGAGGATGAAGAACTTAAAATGTCATATATCGCAACTTCCCAACACTGTTCCCAATTATTCACTTGAATCGAAAGTTATTAAGAAACTTTTTAACTCATTAAGAGCCTTTGTTTCATGGAATTGTCGTGACCGTTTGCAGGAAACGGAGTATTCATTTAGATCCCAAAGTTCAGATTCGCAATGCTGAAATCCCTGTGGTAAATGAAATGTTTCTGGATTCAATATTTGACCGTAAACTCACTTTCTTTCCTGTGTCCTACATCTGCGGGAGAAATGTGGCAGTTAATTAAACATTCTCAAGATACTATCTACAATCACTTGGAGAGCAGATCGAAATTCCTTGCTCAAAATTTGCCACACAGAGACTTTATAGCTTATAGATTACGGAAGTATGGTGCATGGCTCTACTCGTCCTACCAATCTACATAGACTTGTTACTATGCATCATGCTGCTTTGAGAAATAGCTTAGAAGCATTTCACACCTCGCCAGTGAATAGTCTGTATGTTCTCTAACATTAAGTTTACGGGAAAAATTATCTGCCCAATATTTTCTTCGATAACTGTCCATTTCAAAGCATCCTTTGTGTTCTTTGATATTTCCAGTTAGTCTTCGGAGATTTCATGATGCTCGTCGCTCTTACGTACTTCCTCCTGCGAGACGGTTAAACTGCTCCTTCATGATTATGAGCATCATGATAAGGTAATCCAGATCCATTTTCCTTTACACCCTGGAATATTCCTCGATTTTCATAGTTAAATGCTTTCTCTGGTTTTGAGAAGCAGAATACTGTCCCTATTATCTTCCAGAATCTGTTTAATTTTCATTACTGTCTGTATTTAGATTATTTTAAATATTTATTGATGGTTCGAAATCAGTCGCTCATGCTGGTTGTGGTATTTATTTATTTATTATTTTTTTTAATATCGATATATTTAGTTACCGACTATATTCCTCTCTTTCTGTTTTATCTTCAGAATTATTAGCTATTTTTTATATTCTTCAGAGGATTTCGCTCACTTATGATAGTAAATTTTGTATCTATACTGACATCTGAAGGAAGAAAAAACATAACAATCAAATAGATTCCATTGAAAAAATAATAACAATTTTTTTTAATTTTGTGTGTGAAAAATCGTCAGCTTTGGATAAAAATTTCTGAAATCCGCACCGAAATAATTCAACACAACGCAGATGAAAAGGAAAAAAAGCCATCGGTAGAAGAAATCATATTGGAAACTTTTAGAACTTTTTTATTGATGACAAACAATAGTTTTGGTTTGTATAAAACGAAATGAAATTAATTTTAATGTTATTTATATATGATACATTGTATGCAAAAACAAAACAAAAAGATTCTCTTTTTTTTTTCATTTTTTGTTATTTTGATGTTTTTATTTGAATTCATTAGAATATTAGTTAGTTATAATCCAGTAGATTTTATTCACTATCTTATGTTTTTATTTCATCTTCCATTAAAGCGGATAGATGCGTGACTAATAAAAATTTATTAATTTAAAAAAGATAATAAAATTTCTGCTTGTTATGTGACAAAAACAATACCTTATACATTTCAAAATATACTTACAAATTCATCAATTTTATCCATACTCATTTTAACATTAAGACTGTTACCTTGTTTATATGCTACTGCTGCTTTATTATAAAATTTACTTTTTGTGATTTTACTTTTATTAAATTATTAATTATCTGAGCATTTTCATTTTGAATCAGATATATTTATTTATTAATTGATTAGATTAAAATATATCTACTGGACGTAGCATTAGAGCTAGCAATTTAAATTCTTTGCATTGAATTTATTTAGTTTGTCATTCACCATTTATTTTATTCCGGTGAAAGAAATTAAACTTTAAAGGCCACAGGAGGGGGCTGATAAAAAGTTATTATTAAGTAGCAAGTTCTCACTTCCCAACGAGGTAAAGCAATATTGTCGGGTTGATTTACCTCCATTTTAATGACGAAATGTATCTCCTAAGGGAGGGATTTGATCATGACAATGAACATTTCTGTTTTAGGCAAATTCTCTAAACTTCCATCCACAGTTCCTATGACAGGAATTATAAAGAATTCTAGCCATTGTTTCCTGTTATCAAAATAGCGGCAGTTCAATTAAACCCAGGATGTTTAAGCAGGAAGGGAGTATCTCGTTTGATCAATTTATTTCCAATTACCAACATTTATGATCATTTGGTTAGACAGGTTTAATTTGTGATAAAAATTTCAAATAAATATTTTATTTAATTTGAGATAAATTTATAAACTTCAACTATTTTATAAATATGTAATTGATAATAATTTAGAAATCTCTCATCGTTATGTTCATTATACTACAATTTTCATTCATTTTCTCTGCATATCTGTATACATACAATTATACAACAGAAAATAACAACGTTTAAAAATGATTGCACTTTAAAAAAATCTTCACGATTAAAATTATATCTTAATTGAAAATGGTACAGAATTTCAAAACTTTAATTAAATCATGAATTTAAATGTTCACCAATAAATTTAAACCTTCATTGTTAGTGCAACATAATTTCCAAAATTTTATTGAAGTATATTTTATACCGAGAATTATTCAACAAAGAGCCATAATTCAAATCTTCATATCTGGATTATCAACAAACGGGGGGAAGCAAAATGAAATATCAGTAGGAGCAAAAATGATAATGATTTGAATTTAATTTCAACAATGAAATGTATAAGTGTAAAAATATGCTTAAAATATTTAAAAGTTAATTCAAAATAGAAAATTGTTATATGGCAGGGAAAAAAAAGTATAATTAGAAGTTCCATTTTTTAATGTTGATGTGAAAATTATTTTCTTGTGTTATAAGGCTTTCAGAAGCTATCACTAAAAACATTAAAATTTCTCTTAATTAAAAAAAAAGCCAATTTTCATTCTTCAAAGTATATATATGAGCCCATTTTGGTAGCTCTATACCGTTTGGTCTGTGGAATGCAACGCATACATGTACACACATTTGTCCTTACTATTAATACAGAATCTATTTCAACTATAGTTTGCACAGGTATTGAACAAACTTGTTTTTTCATATTTAGATAATTTCTACAATTTTAAATTAAATTTCTACCAATAAAATATTAAGGTTCACTTTCCTCGCACACCTAATCTATCAGATCTTAAATAAGTTTGCAGATATTGCTGCTCATCCAACATATTATATCGTTCTTTATAAGACTTGATTATTGATGTAATATTATTACAAAACTGTAATTTTGCTTTCCTGCGCTAATGATGTCATCGTATAGAAGACAGATTTACAGTCATATGTATTGAATGGTGCCCAGTCTGACGTCAGACAACCCAGAGCTTGGCTACAAACTTTGTGATCATTTTGAAAACTTGGCGACTTTGACATGAAAAGTGATAATACCCGAAACATCGAGAATTTTCCCGATCCGTCCATTAGAAGCCGAGATACATCCAGAATGCTCCCCGATTGGTCCAGAGAACTTTTAGCCCCGCCTTCCACCTCTATATAAGGCAGGCAATCTGCGGAGTGCGTCGATTCGGAGAGGTCTGATAGGGTGGACCTGAGAAGACCTGAATAGAGAGGTCTTGAATGGAGGAGTCGCCGAGAGAGTGTCGGAATATAGGTGGAGTGCTGGATCGCCGTGTGCGGTTGACGTGTCTTCGGTCGAAGTCTACTGTGTGTGTCGATCCTGAATTATGTGATTATGTGATAGACCTGAACTGAGAAGTCTGGAAGAAGAGTCCTGAGCGGAGGAGTCGCCGGGAGAGTATCGAAGTAACGAAGGAGTGCTGAATTGCTGTGTGGTGTATTCTGACGAAGCCTGTATCGTGTGTTGTAGCCCGTTGCGTGGTCGTTGGGAACGGAGCAGTCCTGAACTGAGAAGTAGTCCCGTTGTGAGAAGTAGTGAATCGGCAGCGAACGCAAGAAGAGACAGAGGAGTAGTTTCAACCTGTTCAGGAGAAACCTACGTGAGTGTAGACAGAATCACTTAAAGATTCTCTCTCCTGCTGAATCCTGTCTGGACGCTTTGTGAGCTGTGGACGTTGTCACTTCAGAATTTCTGCGTGTGGACTATTGTTATTATTATGGGTTACTGTCTGCAATAGAGCACTGCTGTGTGCTGTCCTGCGTGTTCGTCTTGGCTTTATATAGTTGCCTTTTGTAAATATTTGTTGTCTTTGTGCTGTCCTGTCTTCGTCCTGTAAATAAACATCGTCTGTGTTGTGTCGTCTACTAAAGGACTAATCATTGTTGTGCTCATCTCCTCACACCATACACACCCACTATAACGATAAAAGAACTTAACGTTTTAAGATCGTAAGAAGGTTAGGAAATCCATAACAATATTATATAATAGTTCCCAGTCTTAATGTTCTAAAGATTTTCAATTGTATTTCTTTTTTTTTTAATCGTTTAAAAGATATAGATATATCCTTTCTACCAAAGAACATGTCGCTGAAGGAGTCGAATGATCAAATGGGCACTTACTTACTGACCCTTCGACTCTGAGGGGCCAAGATTTCAAGATTATTCCTTTTCTGAAGTATTTTCAAAATAATTTTGTGCTTTCATTCAATGTACATATATCTTATTGTTGGTCTTGTTTAAATGAAATGCAGGAATTATTGAAATTTCAAAACCTTATTCCCAGATTTTTTCCCCATATTGTCTAATTTACTTATATATTCAAATATATTTGAATCAGGATTGTTGTTGTTTTCAGTTGTCTGACTGTCGCATAAGTTAATATTTCCGGTAAAGTTTACATTTATATTAAAATATTTTTTGTCATAAATAAATTAGTCAACACTTAATTTTTTATAAGCGCCATTAGGAAACTAACAATGAAATGTGATATGTAATTAAACGTGTTATAATTTCAATGAATTAAAATTTCTTGCTTACGTAATAACTAAATTTTTTTAACTAAGATTAATTGATTTTAAAAATTCAGAAAAACCTAAGGGTCAAGAAAGCAAAATATACTGATGCCTTGTAAAACTTTATCTGGCAATAGGAGATTAGAAACTTCTAAATTCTCTTCGATCAGCCATTAACTACAACGGGAAAAAAAGACCTTTAATCTCTCCCACTTTCTTTCGATTAAAATTATCCTTTCCCTTTGTAAATGTAGTAAAAATTCTAGCATTATTTTTTTTAAAAATACATTAACAGAAATAAAAATTTTGATAAGTTAATGCACTATAAATCATTGATCGAATACAATATAGTTATTCAAGTCGTGCAGTGAAAAAATAAAAATAATAAATAGATGTTCCTTATGATTAAAGGATCAGTAAACTGGTAGTGCCATCTACCGTTGAAAGGTAAAACTTTTATATCATGATTGAAGAATTAATTATATTAATAAAAATTTCATTAGTATTTTTTTTATTCATAATCCAATTTTAAATTTAATTTCATGTTGCTTATTCTTTCAACTCTCTCCAAAATATGGTTATTTCTAAGTTATCTATCTTATTATCTATTAGGTTTTAATCTATTATTATTTTTACAATAAAATTTCAACTCAGAATGGTTTCAAAATGAGAAACAATATTTTTTAGATTAATTGTATTTATTTATTAGTTCAAGGTTATGTAATGAAATTAGCAATTGATTAAGGCCCCACAACATTAATCAACTTGAAATTTCGATACATTACTTGCCATGTCATCAGAGTATACTAATTTTTTGATTTAACTTAATATACTAGGACTTAGTATTCGAACTCGCTCGAATTAAAAAAAAGGATTATTTAAAAGTTTGAATATTATTTTAATGACCCAGATTAATTATTTTTAACAAATATTATAATATATCATTTTAAAAATTTAAAGATAATTTAAGTTTTAGTTTTAAAAATATATGTATAAAAAATACGGTATTATGTCAATGTAAACGTGTAAAAAACGTCGAGTTTTAATATTAAAAATGTTCAAATTAAATAATATATACACTGTGTCTAAAATTTTATGTTTTCTAATATTTTTTTTTAATTTTCTTTATGTGTGAAATCTAAAATCAGATCCCTGAAAGTGATACTTATTTAAAATACTCGATATTTTTTCAGAATTTTCTGCTTAAAACTTTTTATAAAAAGAATTAATATCAATAAACGAAATGTATGAATAGAAATTAGGAGGAAAAAAATATCTCCAATATTTACAACTCCAGAATATTTAGGAAGTTTAATCCATTGATTAGTTATATTTTCTATATATTATTATATTTTCAGAATAATAATTACATATAAACCATACCCAGTTCTTTAAAAAAAAATACAATTCCAGAAAAGATATTTTCATCGCCATTAATACACTTCAAAAAATTTATAACTAAGAATATTAATTTAAATGTAACAATCGAATTATTAATAGTTAAAGAGTCAAATGATAAAGATTATTAATCTATACTTATAATAAAGCTCAATGTGTGTGTGTGTGTGTGTGTGTGTGTGTGTGTGTGTGTGA
>JAPMOQ010054958.1:66965-83743 GCA_026543055.1 Argiope trifasciata | reverse complement strand
TCTGTGATATAGATCTGGAAATTAAGTTTGCCATTTCTGGTACTGAACACCTTGATTTGTAAATAATACATAAAGTATGCTTACCCTTTTCAATGAGATTAGTTTCAATAAGAGAGAATGAGATTAGTTTTTATGATTTAGTTAAATTTTAAGTGATTAGATGCAATAAAATATAATGGACTTTTGGGTAGGAGGTGAATGGATAAAATAAGTTAGTCTGATCATGTGGCAGCAATTAGACATGTTATCAGTTTCCATTGATAATTTTCACCTTATTTTTCCTTGATAAAACAACTAAACCGATTTTGAAATGGGTGTTACAAATTATATTTCAATAAATTTTTTTATTATTACTAATTATATGTAATAAAATCCGAACTAATCACATCCTACATTTCAATAAATAAGTTATTATAATTTAGTTGTCCTTAATTATGGATTATGAAGCATACGACAGATTCCCAATTTTATCAAAGAATTTGCAATGACAGAATGATGCAACAGAATTCTTTTTGAAAACAAAATAACCTCATATTATGAGAATTATCAATTATGTATATCTTCACCAACCATGTGAATATAAATATTGAAAATACCATTTCACTTCCAGATTAAAACTATACTAATTAATATACATTAATAACCTCTTTTTATATTAGAAAGCTGTCAGTAGATATACTATCTAGCTTTCTGAGAGAAATTAAATGATACTACAGAGCTTGTGTAAATACTTAAGCAGACAAAATCTCTATTCCTGAACTTAAAGGTAACTTTCATGTAATGTACATAAAATGTAATCAGCCTTATATAATATAAAATATTGAAATAAATTTCATCATAAATCACATTTAGGTTTAATATCTTTAAAAAGAACTTTTTACTCTTATTAACATGTCATCTATACTTATAATAAAGCTCAATGTGTGTGTGTGTGTGTTGGCGCTCTACAGGCCAGACCGTTGGACCTACAGCTACCAAATTTGGTACATGTATACCTTGGAGGTCGGGAATGTGCACCTCGGAGCCCTTTTTTCGAATTTTTAATTAGAATTTGAATTAATTAAAATTTAAGCGAAATTTCGACGTTTTTCCGCTATAACTTCTGAAAATATTATCGGATAAACATGATTTTAACATCAATTTAACGATAAAAAAATTAGCTTTCTAATAGTATCAGTATTTTAACATTTAACTTAAGCTTCTATTTATAATGAATTTTTAAAGAAGCGTTTCAACTATATTTTTCAACAATATATTTCGGACAAAACAATAAAATTTAATCTGCAGGAGCACGTTACGAGTGGAAGGGGAAAAATTATCTTTCATCAATAGGTTGCCATCAGATAGATAAAAACTCAAATTAAAAAAATAAATAATTATTGCAAATTAAACATTTAAAAATGCAATTTTCAGCACGTGTCTGCATGAAATGAAATAAATATGAAATATGTTTTTTCTTTTTTAAAAAAAGAAAATGCAAAGAATTTTTTGTGACTTTTACAATATTATTAATTAAATAAATCAGTTTTGTTTAAAAATAAAAATACATCTATAAAAAAGTCTAAATGAAGTAAATAGCTGCATAGTATGTAGCACGAGTCTATAAATGCTTTAAAAAATGAATATTTAGCTTTTAATTAAAAAGAGATGAACTTGTGACATCAGTATTTTAATATATAACTCAAGCTTCTATTTTTAACGAATTTTTAAAGAAATATTTTAACCATGCTTTTTTTTTAGCACGTGACTGGATAAAATAAAACAATGCCGGAAGTTCAAATGAAAAACACAACAACTATCATCGCAAATCAAATCTAAAGAAATACAACTTTCAGCACGTGACTGGATAAAATAAAAGAAACATAAAATGTGATATTTTCTTTGAAAAATAAATGCAAAGCAAAGGTTTCTATGATCGTTTGCAATATTTTTTATCATTAATTCCATAAATTATCTTTATTTACAGTAAACCTGGTTGAATTTAGACAGGATATGCATTGAAATCCCGACTTAATGGCATATTTCTATAATCTTTTGTAATATCTGTATCATTAATTCAATAATTTTTCCCCTTTTTTCGCTTTCTTTAAAAAACATATTTAACATTTTGGCAACATCACCGAAAAAAACATTTTTAATATTTTGGAAGCATAATCGATAAATTGTTAGAGCATTAAACTCAAAAAGTTTTTTCGAATAAAGTTACCGACTCTTTAACTACTAATAACTGAATCTTTTAACTTTAACTATTTCTTAAATTTTGGCTAATGAATATGTGATTTAATTGAAAATTTTAGAACGCATTACTCATGGCGAACCAGCTGGTCGCCAAAGGCGGCTAGTTAATTAATAAGCTTAAAGTTAATACCAGTTTTTACTTGGCTTGCAATGGCAGATGAATGCACCTAAAATCGTAAAACAGAATCTTTTTGGAAACACTTTCATTAACAAAAGAAATTTATTAACTCATATTTCTTATCTAAGGAACAAATATGAAGATTCATCCGATTAATGGCACTCAATACACCCGACTCTTAAACTGCATCCAGGATAATTTTGAAAATAAACAGGACTTCCAATAATATTTCTCTCAATTTTAAAAAGAATTATAACATTCTTTAAAATTCAAAGCTACTTAATTTATTAGTCCATAATGTAATATGCAAGATTGCTCCAATTGTGTATATTGTAATAGATAAGATTATTCACCCAATTAATACCTTACTTTTATTGCAAGTAACTTATTTCAGAGCTATCAAATGATTAAAAAATATGGTCCCCCAATCTTACATTTATATAATGAACAGGATGAAATAAAATTTAAATTAAGAGAAATCTAATACATTAAATCATGCTTTAGACAATATAAGTCATGCAAAAAATTTGCCGTTCAATTTCATCAATATATCTATACTAAAAGCTTTATTAACATCTTAAATTTTCAGATAAATCACAACTAATCATAGATAAGCATGAACACAAGATATCTAATATGCTTATTAAGGTACATTTAAGGGAAAGTAAATTTCACACCATTTTGGGAAAAAAAAAAAAAAATTAAGGATTTACTCAAGTCTATCAGAACTAAAATATGAAACAAAATCAAAGTTCCAAGTATTTAAGCTAGTTACTAGAGGTAGACTAAAAAGTTAATTCACATCAATTTAATAATTAAGATTGAAATAATTCCTTTATAATTCAATATACAAATGGCTGCTTTAAAAAATTCCAACTATAACAAATATAGTAATCAAATTAAAGTTTATGACTGCACAATCACTAGCATTTTAAGTTGGACAAATGTTACATTAACAATTTTTTTTTTGGCAAGTTTGAAACAAAATGTTTTCTACCTTGATAGTTAATCTTTTAATTCCATTAGTAAATATATTTAAAAATTTCCTAATTCTTTAATATTAAACAGCAAATTTCTTTAAGATTTTAAATATCTTTGTTTAACAAAATGAAATGTTGCTCATATTTCAGAGAAATTTCGGACTTTCAATTATTAAAAACAAAACATTAAAAATAACATCTAAAAATCAAAGTTAAAAAATTAATTTCAATAAAAAGAAAAAAGTAAAGAAAAACAAAAACAAGTCAAATTCTACAGCTGAAGAAATATTTTATTTGGTATAACCTAAGGTACAACTTCAAAAATAATCATTTTGAGGATTACCACACATTTTGAAAATGACCAGAAGATCGATTTGTGGTACAAATAAACATAAAAACGACAAAACCAGAACATAATATATTACACTTTAAACATTTATTATAGTAGTAACAGCAATACATTAAGATTATATAAAGTATTACGGCTTTTTCCTCCTGAATTCTTTACGGTGACACATATGACAAAGCAACCAAGGGCTTAGGAATAACAATATGACACGTGACAAGATAATGCTTCCATGCAATACTAATAGCAAAGGTAGCTTAAGATTATACTGAATCTTACAAAAAACATGTGAAATTAAACAAAAGTTATATTTAGAGCATATAAGTCCATACCGTGGCTGTGGCAGTATACATTCTGACATGCCACCCACGGATAGTTATTTCTTCTTCTGGGCCTTCTCAGCAGCTTTGGTGACCTTGCCAGAGACATCCTTAGGCTTGACTGACTTGATGACTCCGACAGCTACGGTCTGCCTCATATCACGGACAGCAAAACGACCCAGAGGTGGGAAATCAGTAAAGGTTTCCACACACATGGGTTTGCTTGGCACCAATTCAACAATTGCAGCATCCCCAGATTTGATGAATTTAGGGTTGTCTGTTAAAATAAATTCATATTTAGATATCAGTTTATTGCTCACATAATATCATGAATTTTAAATATTAATTTAAATCAGAAAATACAAAACATGTTCACAAAAATTATACATGTTTCATTAGATCAATAAATACATTATCCTTTAAATTTTTACAATCAGACTAGTAATTTTTAACATTCAAAAATTAACAGATGTATAACACAAGATTTCACTTAATATCTTGTTAGGAATTTAAATCTATGTGAACTGAACAAGTAAATCATTTAAGTATAGAAAATAATGGTAAGTTTCTTAATATATATTCAAATGTATATATTTAATTTTCATAAATACATTAATACCAAGAAAAATAACAAAAACAGAAGTTATCTACAGCAATTAATCTAGAAGAAACTTGCTAATTCCATTCCATTAACACCACAAATATTTAAATTACCCTCAATTTTCTTGCCAGTACGACGATCGCATTTTTCCTTGATTTCCCTGAATTTGCAGGCAATGTGAGCAGTGTGGCAATCCAAAACAGGAGTATAACCATTAGAAATTTGTCCAGGGTGGTTCAAGACAATAACCTGAGCAGTAAATTCTTCAGTACTCTTGGGGGGAGTATCCTTGCTGTCGCCACATACATATCCACGACGTAATTCCTATAAATAGAGGAAATTATAAGTTAGGACAAATTGATAAAAAAAATGTGCTGTAAATTCTAATTTATATGCTTATTCAAATTTAGAACTGTTACCTTAACAGAAACGTTCTTCACGTTAAAACCAACATTATCTCCTGGTACAGCTTCTGTAAGAGACTCGTGATGCATTTCAACAGACTTGACCTCAGTAGTGATGTTAGCTGGAGCAAAAGTTACAACAGTACCAGGTTTCAAAATACCAGTTTCAACTCGGCCAACAGGCACAGTCCCAATACCTGCAAGAACAATTCATAATTTGTATTTAGTAAAAAAAACTATTAAGCAAGATTAAAATATCAAGAATTTATTTACATCTAAACAGTTAATAATATTTGACTCTAACTTCAGAGTATTTTAACATAATTAATAATTTTAAAACTATACTTAATGTATACTCCTACAAATAGGGAAATTAAGCACAGTATTAAAATTTCAAATTGGCCACCTGCAGAAAAATGTCATTCACTTTATAAAAACATCTGGAAAAGGGGGAAAAGCAGCCAAACAGATTTGATACATTGTGGCAAACACCAACTTGTCATGTTTTTAATACAATAAGTTTATAAATGTGTCAATTTTTATAATATATATAAGATAACAAATTTAGAACAAATTTGGTAATTTAGAATCCAATATAACATTCACTTGTTATAGCAATGTTACAATATTTCCAATTTAGAAATTATATATTTATTCATTATAAGAAACAGAAACTCAAGCTATTTTGAAAATCAGTCGTCTTAGCTAGACTCTAGCACTCAATAAATCAGTTTTACAGAAAAAGGAAGCATACCTCCAATTTTGTAGACATCCTGAAGAGGTAATCGAAGAGGTTTGTCCAAGGGTCTCGATGGAGGTTCCATTACATCCAAAGCCTGCAGAAGAGTCTTTCCCTCATGCTTGCCACTCTTTCGTTCAATAGCCCATCCCTTGTACCAAGGCATATTAGTACTTGGCTCCAACATGTTATCTCCATTCCATCCAGAAATAGGAACAAATGGTACAGTAGCAGGATTGTAACCAATCTTTTTAATGTAGGCCGAAACCTCTTTCTTAATTTCTTCAAATCGAGACTGAAGACAAAAAATAAATTGTTAAAGGCAATTGATAAATTTATACAGTGATTTTTTTAAACTAATGACAATAACTTACCTCACTGAAAGGTGGCTCAGTAGTGTCCATCTTATTTACACCCACAATCATTTGTTTTACACCTAATGTATAAGCCAGAAGGGCATGTTCTCTAGTTTGGCCATTCTTTGAGATACCAGCTTCAAATTCACCAGTACCAGCAGCAACAATAAGAACAGCACAATCAGCCTAAAAAATAATTAAAATTAGTATCTAAAAATTTAAAATTTCACAATATCAAGCTGCCAGGTCAAATGCGAAAACTTTAACTCACCTGAGATGTACCAGTAATCATGTTTTTGATAAAATCTCTGTGGCCTGGAGCATCAATAACTGTAACATAGTATTTAGAAGTTTCGAATTTCCAAAGTGTAATGTCAATGGTGATACCACGTTCTCTCTCCGCTTTCAATTTGTCCAAAACCCAGGCATATTTAAAGGAACCTTTTCCCATCTAAAACAATTTGTATGAAAAAATAAATATTAGAAAAATATAAAGCAAAAAATAATTCAGAAATTTATATAAGTACAATGTTTAAAGTACAATGGAGCTCATTACGACAAATTATAATTTGATAGTATATCTTTATTAACTGCCAGCTTAAAATTTGCTAAAATGAAATAATTTTTGAAAAAAATTAAATATGATTAATTAAAAATGAATAATCAAAATTATTAATTGGAATCTGAAATCAAAATTCATACATTTCATTATTAAAAATTTACTAAAATGATGTTCAAAGCCAAGCTTTAAAGCATTTAAATGCTAAAAACATTTAAATAAAGACAATCTCATCTAGTCATTTAAAAAAATCATTTTAAGTATTGAATAAAATCTTTCATTGAATGGAGCTTAACTATTAAAATGTCACAAAAAAAACTTCCGTGATTTTTCTCAATTTCCAAAATTAATGAAAATTCTAAAAAATAAATTACAACTTTTTTCTAAATAGCTTAATGGGCTTTGCTTTATAAATCAGAAGCTTCTACATTAGATCCATTCTCATCTGATCAAAAGAGCTATAATTTTTCCTACTATAATATACTAAACCAAATTTTTACTATGACTATCTTGTTATTTTGAAAAGTAGTCAGTACTTGTAATTTTAGAAGTAAAATTATGTCTAAAAGAAAAAAATTAAAAATTTTAAAAAAGCATTTTGGAATATTTATTATTCCCTTAGTTATACAGAATATTTAACCTCATTTTAATATATATTATAAAATAATTTAACTAATTTAAATTTATATTATATAAATTCCCCATTAACTCATTTAATAGCTTTAAAATGAAATTACAAAAATAAAATATTAAGTTAATATTTGGGAAAAAATTCAATACCAAAATTGTTATTTTATATACGAAGCAATTGAGAGAAATTATGCAAATAATTTTATAAAATTCTTAAGAGAAACTTTCAGAAACAGTAAGTACACAATTAAAATTTGCACTACTAAGGAAAAAACTATTTCATACAAATATCACTTGAATTCAAAGAAAATTTATCTAGAATTTCCACCATTAAAATTTGGATTCAATATCAGAAACATTGATAAATATTACCCATCAATATTTTAAGAAAAATATTGAAATAAAAATCATCTAAGACAACTTTAACAATCATACAATAAAACAAAAACAAAAATCAAGTCTTTAATATACTATAACATTAATATTTTTTTCATTTACAAATATGAGGATTAATAAGAACCATATGGGCAACTTGCAATTAACCCTCCACAATCCAGATATCAGCTTCAATACATATTATAAGCATTTCTCATGTGATGAATGATTGGAGTGGATTGCGGATGCGAAGTAGGAAGAATAGATTCTAATAATTATACAAGAAACTTTCTATGAATTTTTCACACGGAGCTTTTATTTTCGGCATAAACATTATCTTGTCCATGAAGCCAAAAGAAAAAAAAAAAAAAATCCAAGAAATTTAAAAAATGTGTTAATTTATAAACGTAGTACTAAATTTTAGATTCAAAATGACTTGGTTTTTAATTAGAGCACCAGATTCATTTAGATAATCATTCATAATACAGAAACAATTAAAATCTGAAATATAATTGTAATGAAATTCTTACCTATACATCGTTTTATTACCTCTTTGAATTCTCAACCTAAGAGAATTCAATTCAGATAACTGGTGCAATTTTGGAAAATATCCCTAGCAGAAATATCCGATACAACCATATTAAAATATTCCATAGAGGAAAATTACCTGATAATCAAAATGAAATAAAATTCAACGAGGAAGATTTACAGATCAGATTATCTAAAAGCTAACGAACGCTTTCCGAAGGTGCAAAATTAATCGGATTTTTCGGAACCAATTGCGTATATAAATTTACTTATATAATTAATAACTCATTCTACTTATATAAAAAAATTCTGAATCTTTTTTTTTAATATTTTTTTTTTTTTAAATTATGATTTTAAGCATTAATCGTTTTGCATTCAGCTATCTTAATTCTCATTCGTCTGCTAGGATACTATGCAAATTTGCAGAGAGGTAGAATTAAACAAAAGCACGTGGGAAACGAAACTGGTTTTAGGTTACCGCTTCCAAACAGCCGGCGTTCTCTCAGATGCTTACCTCCTGAGCTTCCTTTTCAAATTTTTCAATTGTTCTTTTGTCGATACCACCACATTTGTAAATCAGATGTCCGGTTGTGGTACTTTTACCGGAATCTACGTGCCCAATAACTACAATATTGATATGAGTCTTATCCTTAGGCATGATTGCTCAAGTCGTCGGTTGAAATAAGATACCTGCAATAGAAAAGTCCATCATGATCTTAAAAGATATTTATCATTAAGTCATCGTTAGCTATTCAAATTGAATAATTCACTATCAAGTTAATAGTAAACGAAGTCAACTCATACAATTATTTAAAATACTAATAAAAGAACAATAGCGAAACACCGGTTTTAGTCCTATTTTCGAAGAAAAAAATCTTTATTTCTTTACTGTAACGAGGTTATTACAATTAATTACATATATTACCTTATTCAGTAACGAATAAATTAACATCCAAAGTTTTGAAGAACAACTTAATGTTAAACGTAATAAGAGAATTCACGCGGATTATGATTCAAATGGCAAACATGGCGGACACAATGTGCCGGCTAGAGGAGTTAACTTCTAATCAAGACAATAAAAATTGCAAGTATAAACCTTTTGATTTTTGAAACAACAACTGTTATTAAATAAGAAAATAATTACTAAAACTACAATTCCATGTGCCACTTTATATATTAAAGTTCACTTCGATCAATCAGCATGAATTAATGAATGCCGGTAATAAAACGCAAGTACATTACGATCAACTAATTTACAGAAAATAACTTACAATTTTGCAAAATAATGGAATTTTGTTTTCGATAGATAAGATTTCTAACTGGATTGAAAATTATTTCTAAACTTAAAAGAAGGATTCAAAACTTACAAAATCACAGACACTCCAAACGCACAGAACGCCGGAAAGAGAATGAGATAAAAATGGAAGAATAGAAAGGTGAGTCATGTGACAATGAAATGCTTCCTCAGCAGTGACGTCATAGAAAAATCTAACTGGAACCGTCAGAATCATCCCCCGCAGTTTTTTTGCCATGATGAACAGCTGATCAATTAACAACAGTTTTTCATTTCATTTATTGGGATAGATTATTCTGAAGAACCTCCAAAGTAAATCACTATTTAGAAATATTAGAGCAAATGGAACTATAGCAATTATTGGTCATATATTGGTTTAACATATTTATTCACTTTTATATCTATTTTACTTAATATTTTACAAGTACTTTTGAACGTTATAAAAATTTTCATTATAGCCTTTTAATCCGTGGAGCTATTTTTAAATAATATTGGTATATTAAGTATCAACTTAATATTTTAATAGTTTAAATGAAGGAAACTCAATTCATTCGAATCAAAAATTCAATAAATGTTTTAAATTTCCTGCAATATCTCTTAACGATGAAAAAAAAGTTAACTTTTACTTTAGGAACTTATAATTCAAATTACATAATTAGTAAAATGTAAAAAGCAATTATAGTTAATTATACTTAATGTGTAAATTATTCTGACACCAAATGACATCTTAAATTGCTTGAATTCAAATATTTCATCGGCTATCTCAGTTTAATTTTGTTGTGATAACACTTTTAAAATAAAATAAAAAAAGTTCATGACAAAATTAAGAATGTCTGAAAAAAATAAATAAAAGTAGGCTGCTTACAATTTCACAATAAAAAGGTACGAAACATAAACTAGAAGAAAGTGAGAAATCCTAATTATATACTGATTATCTGTCCTATTTAATCATTTGTTTTATTTAAATATCAATATAAACAAAATTATTGAATAATTAAGAAATTGAAAAATACCTGAGTAACTTTTAAGAAATTTATACCCATTTCTGTTTTCTAAGGAAAATATGATGAACGGCTGTTTGTCTTTCTTATAATAAGAACTCTAAATTTTTCTTATGATAGCATTTAAATCATTCTGTGGCTTATGTAGCTTCTTTTAATTTGAAAATTAAGTATTTCATTGTAGTGGAAGCTTTATAAGCCAGATGACATACTCCAGACTGAGTGATCACTCTTAGTCTTGTGGTCTTGTCATCTGGGTACCATCCATAAGGTCCCAGGTTCGATCCTACCTATCACCAAATAGCGGACCCGGACGTGATTACTTAAAGTACGTTACGTCTGTTTTTATTTACAATAAGAATACCAATTGCGTATCGGAATAAAAATGGATGTTTTCGTTAAGAAGCGAATTCCTATTAGATCTAATTTTACGAAAGCGTATAATGTTCTGGTTGAGAGATTAAATGGTGATGAATCTTCGGAAAAAGTAATTAAATCACTTTTCGCCAATTTGGAACGAATTTATTCGGATTTGTCTAAATTAGATAATGAAATATGTAGTTTTCTTTTGGAAAATCCGGATACCGCAAAGTATGAGGATGAATATTTGAAAATCGAGGAATATAGCACAAAAATGACTGATGCGAAAGTAAATGTGGACATTTATTTGATTAAACTTTCTGACGCTGAAAGGGGAAGCGTTGGCTCTATTTCACCTGGAATTAAAAGAAAACTTAAGTTACCTAAAATAGAACTCGTTAAATTTAACGACGAAATTAAGAATTGGCTGGCTTTCTGGAGTCAATTTGAGCGTATTTATGATGATGGTAAATTAGAAAATGAAGACAAACTCCAGTATTTAATTCAATCTGTATGTGAAGGAACTAGAGCACGTGAAATTATAGATAGTTATCCACCTACAAATGCGAATTATTGCAATGCAATAGAAAGTTTAAAAACGCTTTTTGGTAAAGACGAGTTGCTCATTGAGTTTTATGTTCGTGAACTACTAAAATTGGTTATAATAAATGCAACAGAAGCTAAAAGGAAACTAAATACTTCGCAAATTTATGATAAATTAGAAACTTATTTAAGAGCTCTAGAATCAATTGGATTAACATCAGTTAAGTATTCAGCTATGCTTTTTCCCCTCGTTGAATCCTGCATACCAGAAGATATTTTCAGAGTATGGTTACGTAATCCTGCTGTAATATCTAATCATGACTCGGAAAATAATGTTTATACAGAAAAACCGAAAAACTTGCTACTCTTTCTCAAAACAGAAATAGAAGGAGAGGAAAGAATTCGCTTGGCGAAAACGGGATTTGCACCGAAGATGTATAATGAGAGAAAAGAAAGAATAACACGTTCAGATCCTGTGGCTACTGCTACAGATTTGTTTACAGGTGGTATAGAAAAAAGAAAATATATCACCATCTGTATTTTTTGTGAGAAAAAACATGAAAGCAAAGAATGTTATTATGCTAAGAAACTTGATTTAGAGAAAAAACAAGAGATTTTGAAGAATAAAAATTGCTGCTTCACTTTTTTAAAGCCTGACCATAAATCAAGAATCTGCAAGTCGAATGTGCTGTGTTTGCTTTGTAATAAGAGGCATTAGACTTAGATGTGCCCAGAATTGCCAACAAACAATACAAAGATCAAAACACCTGATTCGGAAGAGAATCTAAATGTCAATTTATCTAATCATTATGCCGCTGAAGAAGTTCTCCTTCAAACGTAACAGATTAATATTAAAGCAAGAGGCAAAACACGCAGAATACGAGCTCTTATTGACAGTGGTTCGCAGCGATCATATTTATTGAAGAAAATAGTCAAAGAAATGAAGCTGAAACCCATTGAAGTTAAAAATGTTCATCATTCAGTGTTTGGTGGATCTACTTTAGAAAAACAAGAGCATGGGCTGTATGATATAACCCTTCAGAATTTGAATACTGGATCTAATTACGATATACAAGTCTCCGATCAGCCAATTATATGTGGAAAAATACCTCGGATCAAAAAAGGAATCTGGGAAAAGGAGTTAAAGGAAAAGAATATAATACTATCGAATCAAGGCAAAGGTTGTCCTGACATTGAATTGCTGATAGGGACTGATTTTTTGAGGACAGTTATTCTCCGGGAATATACATCCTCTAAAATGTGGATTAGTCGCCTATGAAACAAAATTTGGTTGGTTGATCATGGGTAAAGTTTTTGGAGGAAAAGAAGAGGATACTTCGACTCATCTGGTAACTTCAATGTAAATACAAAATAGCTCTATCGCTGATCTTTGGAAATTAGAAACCTTAGGCATTATGGATCCAGTGGAGACTAAATCCAAAGAAGGAATGGAAAGAAACACAATGAATCATTTTATGAAAACGGTGGATAGAGATGAAAATGGCAGATACATAGTTAAGTTACCTTGGATAGAACCGAAAGAAATTCTACAAGACAGTAGATCCACAACTGAAGAAAGGTTGTATCCGAACTTCACAAAAGTTAAAAGGCGAAGAGAAATTTGAAGAATATGAAGCTGTTTTTGAAGAGTGGCTTGAGAAAAATATAATAGAAAAAGTCCCCGAAATGGACGAGAGGAAACTAAGTTATTATTTGACTCACAGGGGTGTTTTTAAAAGGAGCTCTACAACAAAAGTGCGTCCAGTGTTTGACGCTTCTTGTCGAGCTAAGAAAATGCCCTCCCTAAATGACTGTCTGGAAAAGGGACCAAATTTAATTGAGCAGATTCCTCCCATTTTAAGAAAATTCAGACAGAATAATATTGGAGTCATTTCTGACATTAAAAAAGCTTTTCTACAGATTTCTATTGCAAAAGAATATCAAGATGTCCTGCGATTTCTCTGGTGGGAAGATTACGAAACAAGGAAATTTGAGATACTTCGACACCGCCGTCTTGTTTTTGGCCTCACTTGTAGTCTTTTCCTTTTGGCAGCAGTTCTGAATCATCATTTAGAGAAAACAAAACAGCATTTTCCAGAAACCTACGAAATATTGAATAATTCCTTTTACGTCGACAACTGTGTGATATCCGTGCGCAATGCAGATGATCTTGCTCGATTTATTCAAGAAGCAACGCTGTTACTTGCCAAGGCTTGTATTGATCTTCGGGGTTGGGAATATACAAGTTAGCCAGGTCAGGGAGAGGCAGCCGCTCCAACCTCAGTACTTGGACTGTTGTGGGATCGAAATGAAGATTTTCTTTTCTGTGATTTACAAAATGCTGACTTTAATTTCGATGTATGCAGTAAAAAAAGCCTTCTGTCAACAACCCAAAAGATATTTGATCCACTAGGAATTTTATGTCCTGTGACAATATGTTTAAAGCTTTTGGTGCAAAACGTTTTATAAAGAAAATTTGATTGGGATGAAATCCTACAAGAAGACATTCAGAAAAAATTTAAAACTTTGATTGTGGATTTGAAATTGCTGTCTGAGGTTAAGATTCCCAGATGTGTAAAGATCAAAGGCCGCACAGACGAACTAAGTCTTCACGCCTTTTGTGATGCCAGCAAAGTTGCATATAGTGCAGTTGTATTTTTGAGAAACACTTCGGGAGAAGATGTTCAGATATATTTCATAGAGGCAAAAAGTCGAATAACACCTTTAAAGGTCGTTACAATACCTCGTTTGGAATTATTGGCCCACTGTATCGGAGCTCGATTAATTTCAGAAATTAAAAAATCTATGAATTTGAGAAATGTACTAACTTTTTATTGGTCAGATTCTTCTGTAGCCCTTTATTGGATACAACACGAGGATCAATGTAGTCCGTTTGTGAATAACAGAGTAGAAGATATAAGAAGACTTTCTTCTAAAGATGCTTGGAAGCATATCCTGGGGACTTGCAATCCTGCTGATCACTTTTCTCGAGGCTGTTCAGTACATAGACTTCAGAAATCGAGGTGGTGGGAGGGTCCTCAATGGTTGAGACTTCCAGAAGAAGAGTGGCCAGTGACAGATTCTGAGTGGATCCTGAACAGATTTTCCAAGAAAGGAAAAAGAAGATCGTAATGTTGGTCCATTCTTCAGATCTGGATAAATCTTGGTAATTGTACAAGTTCTCAGGGTATACAAGAATTGTTCGAATGCTAGCATGGGTGCTACAATTTATACAAAACTGCCGAAATAAAATTAACAAGCTCAAGGATAATTTAACTGCAGCGGAATTGGATGAAGCTGAAAGAAGGGTGATAAAAATCGTGCAACAAGAAACTTTTAATAATGAAGACGTAACATCTAAACTCAAATCACTCTGTGTGTTTAGTGATTCTGATGGACTAATTAGATTAAAAACTAAAGTTACTAGACGAGATGATGAGGAAAATTTTAGATATCCTCTAATTTTGCCTTGCAAGCACCCATTAGTGGAGAGATGGATTTTCGAACATCATTTAATCTCTTCCCATGCTGGAGTTCAAGTTGTCTTGTCAAATATCTGGCAGAAATTTTGGATCCTACGGGGTCGCAAGACCGTCCAGAAAGTGCTCTCAAGATGCAAAAGATATACCAGCAAAAACTTTGAATCAATTCCCGCGCCACTCCCAGAAGATCGTGTACGGGATGCTGCGGTGTTTGAAGTCACTGGAATAGATTTGGCAGGACCGCTTCATTTAAAGGATGAGAAAAAAGCCTGGATCTTGCTATTTACGTGCGCTGTGTACTGGGCCATTCATCTGGAATTAATACAAAGTCTTTCAACAAATGGATTTCTTTTAGGTTTTAAAAGATTCGTTGCACGACGAGGGCGACCTAAGACCTTGTACAGTGATAACGGAACAAATTTTACTGGAACAAATAATTTGATGGGTTCTCTTGACTGGGACAAGATTGTAAATGAAGCTTCTGTTTTAAGAATTCAGTGGAAATTTAACCCCCCAACTACTGCTTGGTGGGGCGGATTTTTTGAGCGCATGATCCAGATGGTGAAGAAGCTTTTAAGAAGAATTTTGGGAAAAGCTTCACTTTATTATGAAGAGATGTTTACTATTCTTTGTGACGTCGAAGCCAATATCAATTCTCGACCTCTGAATTATATGTCAGAAGATCCGAATGATTTAATTCCACTGACACCCTCAATGTTTCTTCAAGAAACTACAAGCGTGGGAGTTCCCGATTTAGATACTTTGGATAAAGTAAATATATCCAAACGATATCAGTATCAGCAAAAATTACGAGAGGACTTGAGAAAAAGATTTCGAAAAGAGTATCTAAGCTTGTTGATCCAAAGGAAGCCAAAGAGAAAAGAGTCAAGACAAGTGAAAGTGGGAAATATTGTTATAATTGAAAGTGATATTAAAAAGCGACTAGACTGGCCTTTGGGAAAGGTTATCAACATGTTCCCTGGGAAAGATGGTTGCATCAGAGTAGTAAAGCTGAAAACAGCGAGTGGAGAACTTGTGCGTCCTGTGCAACGTTTATACCCATTGGAATTAAACAATGACGATACCGTTGTTGTGGGAAACAAAGAACCTGTTGCTTCGAAAAAAGGTACTGAAATTTTGAGCTCAGAAAAGGACTGTGAAATAACAACTAGAATTGGAAGAAGAGTAGTTAAACCATCAAGTTTCAACTAACTTTTAAACTTTATTATATCCTTTTTAAATAAGTGCATTTCATGTTTTAACTTCTTACTATTTTGGATGTAATATTTTGTTAATTTGTTGAGTGATTTTGATTTTGTATCCTCTTAATTTAAAAATCAAAAAGTGGGAGGATGTTACGAGCGCTATTGGCTGAAAAGCCAGATTTTACTTTAAGAATACTAGAGCTAGAATTTACTTTTAGATGTCTAAAACCAGAATTAATTGCGCGCGAAACTAATGTTTTCTTTGAGTGTTTGGCAACACCTTATGTATAGAATTGTAAATAGTTTTTTAGAAATAAATGGAGTCAGATTAACTACATGTGATTATTGTTGTCTTAAAAACCACATCTTTTAAACGTATTAAGAGGAGAAACAACTGAATGATATGAAATTCAGATAGAGTCTCAACAACTATCACCCCTCTACCCACGCAACTCACCGCTCGGAAGTTTTTTCAAATAAGTAACTTTCTCTGGCCCACTCTGTACATATTTATAAATACAAATATTTTTTTATATTATTACTTCACAACTATTTTATCATAAAAGTATGAACAATCTGTCCATGTCTTGGAAGAACGCGTAAAGCTTGATGTAGTCCCAGAGTATTATTTTAATACATATGTGTTAAATGTTATTGTCCTAAATAGTTTTGTCCCCGTGTAAATCATGTCCTTTAATG
>JAPMOQ010054958.1:0-56965 GCA_026543055.1 Argiope trifasciata | reverse complement strand
TACATTTCAACATATTTTTTAAATACTTATTTTGATAAGTTATCCCTGGTCTCTAATTTTTCTATAAAAATTTTCATCTATTCGAGAGATTTTTTTAATGTACTGAAAAAGAACTTGACTGGAAGAGTGAAGGTCTGTGAATTACATTTAATGAAGAAAACATCCTCATTAATAAGATTTTGAAATATTATTTTCTAAAATATGACCTACTAGCACTTGCATTATTCAAATACCATTTTGTTTCAAGAATTTTTAAAAGCCTGTCATAATATTATACTTCTAACAGGTGTAACAAACTTTTCTTTGAAAAAAATTGGGAGCTTTCTTATTTACTTTTCTCTAAAAAAATTGCACTCCTTAAATTTCATATGCATTAAATATTTAGAAAAATATATGTAGAAAAAAACTTTGTAAGCAAGAAAGATTAGACAATTTTAAACCATCACAAATAGTGTTCCATCTTTTGTGCCAATTTTTATTTTTTCGTATGCTTTTTAGTAGTAATAAAATGCATCTTATTCTCTCTTTTTTGATTAATATTTTTCATATGTAGAATGTTAGAATTTATGTTACAAGATCTCGATGGCTAAGCTAAGAAATACTGAAATCCAACCACTGAAGCAATTGCATAAAGTCGTTTTTTTTTTGTTGTTGTTGTTGTTGTTGTTATCCTATAATGGAAATATCTCGCATTGGATCTTTTGAAAATCTTTGCATTTAATATTTTTAATTATCTTGCGATAGTTAAATTCGATACTTAAATACCTGATCTTACAAATATACAAAATTGACGTCACCTTAAATTTTAATTAAAGATATTACTGGTTTCATTACCTCATATCATATTTTTTAAAACTCAACATTAGTGGGCACAAGTTAATTTGAAAACTTCAAGTACTCTTACATTGAAATAATGAGAAAGCTTGACAGAGACAATATATCTTTTTCTATTTGTACATAAGGCTGAATATCATTATTACTATGCCTTCCCGACAATGGCCGGTATTCAAAACATCTAGCAACATCGCGGATATGCCGTACAATATATTTTGCTAATAGGATTGCCTTGTGATGATTCTAAAGAAAAAAAGTTAAACTCAAGCAATATGATGTAATCATGAGAATTCATACAATGTTTTTTAGGTTTATTTTGACACGGTTCTGAAGCAAAAGATTAAATGCAAGCACTTACTATGTGATCATGAAAATTCACACAGAGAATTTTTAAACTTCAATACTGTTTCATTGATAGGTATATCAGGTATAGGGATGAGAAGCCTTCTGCTTAGCTGTTGGTTCACATTTGTTTTCAATACAATAATGGTAACATTACTCTATGGGACTCTCATTGGTAATAAGATATTCTTCTACATAAGGGATAAGCACATAAGCCACTGATAAGGGAACTACTTTGCGTCGACCACATAACTATTTTTCTACCTTAATTATTATCTATGAATATACTATTTTATTTTCACTTTACAAATTTCCGAAACACAAAATTGTTCAGTTAAAAGGCGAGACATGAAAAGCTAATTACTAAACAATTGAAAAGGTTTGAATTGTAACTTTGGTCAACACTACAATGTGTACATGATCAAATTATATTGGTCCATCATGGAAATGTTCCATTAACCAAAACCCAACTAACAGTTGCTGAAAATAAATGTGCTCCGTTGAAAATTGCACTAATTTTATTTCCTTGTACTCAAAATGTGTTTACTGTACTTTTCATGTTTGAATTTCTTTAGAGAAATGCTTTATCCCATATATATTTTATAAAACAAATAACAAATAATAATAAGAAAATACAAAATATATAAGTTTGTGAATAATTAAAATTAGATAGAACTAATAGATTTAATTTTTAGTGCTAGAATTTCCTAACATAACTATTATTTTAATCAAACTCTAAACTTGAAAAGTTATCTCCATAATAATTTAAATTTAACTGTTGGGGATTTTCAAGATAACTTTAAAATTGCTATGCATATATTCAGTTGGATTTGTTTTCAATTAAATTAAACTAAGAAATACAAAAGAATTAAGAATTTTAAAAAAATTGTTGTAAAACTCCTTCACATTTTTTTTTGAATTTATTATTATATTAATTTAGAAATAAGAATAGCAGAGGAAAAGATGAGATTGATTTAATGATATTAAGTATGGAATTGCGAATAATTAAACGATCAAATGAAAGAAAAGCTAAGCTAAAGTTGAAAGTAAAAATGTGCACTTATTTCGAATATGCAGTTAGATATAAAATTATTGAAGTAATATTGTACAATATCAAGAAATTATATTGAATAACGTAATTTTATTTACTTTATTCCAATATTTTTATAAAATATTGTATAACATGTCTTTTTAAAGCTTGCAGTATTATAGAATATATTGCTCTACTTGGTTGTGGGACGAAATTCCAGATTTGTTATCCAGAAAATCAGAATCAGCTTCTTTTTTTCCCTTCTTTTTTCTTTTTTCTCTTAGGACTATTGAGTCGAAGATTCGAATATAGATGTTGAAAAATTTAGTTTCTAGATATTGCCACCTTATTTCTAATTAATATATTCATTGCAAGTTAAAGTGAAATAACTTTATGATTCTGAACAGATCTGAGAAATGATTAACTTCACTTTAAAATTATAACTTCTGAATTTTTATTCATCCTGTTCGTACTTCAACGCCCTATTTGCATTTGTAGAATCATGACCTCGTTTATTTTCTTCATCACAGATTTGCATAGTTATGATGTTATTGTTTCTTTTGGTGCTTGTCATAGACGATCCCATTGACGAAGTCAACAAGTTTAAGTTGACATAGCATCACTTGTTTAAATAGCACCATCTACGATCAAGAGTATGTCTTAGCTACTCATGTTCATATTCGCTTGCACAATCCCTTTTTACTGGGAGGGGCATCCACACACCTCACAGATAGAACACAGATGAAAAACAACCATGCTTGAATTAGAACTTGAATCCGGGACGCCCAGATCATGGGAAAGCCGCACTACCTTTTTACCTGGATGCCGGATGTGATTTTGTTAAGTGAGACCAACTTGCTGTTTTAAGGTCATATTTAAAATCACGAGAAGATGGCAAGTATGGCACCCGTGTCACCATCTCCCATTTTATGCCAAGATTAATACACAAGAGACTGTTGTAGACAATGTATATTTAAATTAGATAATAGACTGTTTTCAGACAATATATGTTTAAATTAGACAATAGACTGTTTTCAGACAATATATATTTAAATTAGATAATAGAGTATTTTCAGGCAATATATATTTAAATTAGCAATATAAGCCAAGTAAACAGGAATACAACATAATCAAAATTACAACAAATAGAAATAGAATCCGACCTGAACACTTTTTCAAGAGTCACCCCCAGGCAAGGATTCAAAATAAGGGATTTTTTTCTATGATGAATCGGATTGTGTCCAATAGTGTTGACCGTTGGTGACCTGAAAATTACCCCCTGGATTCTATTCCTACTTGTTGTAATTTTGATTAAGTTGTATTCCTGTATACTTGGCTTATATTGTTAATTTATTTAGATTCATCTGTATTTTAGTAATAGATGCATTAACGCTTACTAAATACAATAATAAGTTTTTAATTTTTAAATTTCAAACTAGTTCGAATCCAAAATAATTTTCAGTTTCGATTCCAATTTTTAGTTTCGTTTCCGTAATAAGTTTTGTTTACTTAATTATATTAATTTAGATTTGTTTCATAAATAAGCTTCATTTCAATTAGCTTTCATTTTTGTTTACTTTTTGCATTTTAATTCCGAATTAAATTTTGATTTCGATTTTGACATAATTAGTTTAGGTTTAATTTTTGATGATTGTGGAAATTCTTTTTAATTATTTAAGGCTTTTATGGGAATTACTGAATGGGAATGGGAATACTAATAATTTGATACTGAGCTTTGGCGAGGTCTGTTTTATTAAGGACTCTTTCAGACCACTTCAATGCCGAGTCAATGCAAAATGAAAAAACAAAAACAAAATTGTAAAACTAGCATTACACGGTATTTTTCATATTTTTTAATGAAGGTGCACTTATCTTTTAACACCAAAACTGAAGAACCATCAAGCAAAACTGAGTTTGCTCATTATGTAATGGAAGTTTATTATTTTTATGTGAAAATGGGTTGGTCCTTGGAGTTTTGAAACAATTTTGTTAGATTCATTCTCAAAAAACCATATGTAACATTACTTTAGTTTCTATCTAAAATCAAAATTTTTCCAATATTATTACTTATAAGGCTTTCACAAAAGACTTGCACATCAAATTGATGTGTGGAATCTAATTGCCTGGTGGCCGATGGTAAAGTTACAGCATTTACCACCAATGAAATTGTAGAATCGGATGATAGATTTCATAAAGATCAGTCTACTGCACGTGATGTGAAATGACGTCGGAGGAATCATGTTTACCTCTTTCCTCTCTGGTTTCTGAAGTACAGCAGTGATAATTTCTCACTCATTTTAAAATTAACAATATGAATATTACTGTACGTTGAGATACATTGACTAATAACGATTAAGAATGCTGAAACTGGTGAAAGGCTCTCCTTTTGAGGAGGATGTTGGTTAGAAGCATTTTTATTTATGTTTTTTCTATTCTGTCATTTATAATTGTATTATTGAAATGCATCAGCCTCTATTTTATTACTTCTAATTTTTATTTAATTCCTACTATGTTTGCAAATAGTACTTGTTTTTTAAAGGCAAATTTTTAGAGCATTAATTTTTATTTTTATTTTAGAAAAGGCCACAAATGAAAACAATTTAAATGAAGATTGGTCTTTAATAATGCACATTTGTGACAATGCTATTAATTATCAAGATGGTGCGAAGTTTTGTTTAAAAGCTATTATGAAAAGATTGCACCATAATGTGCCGAGGGTTGTGCTACAAACACTGACAGTGAGTATCCTGGACTTTATATTTGAAACTATTATAAATATTATATTACACTTATAATTTTTCTATAATATTCTTTATTTTTGTTATAGATTATTAATTTTAAAACAGAGTCAGCTAACTTATATCCTATTATTGAAGAATAGTTTATAGTATGCATAGAAACATCATTTCAGTTTCTACATATTCGATGCAACTTCTTTTGACATTATGTGAGTTTTTAATGTTGTTAAGTATGTAATATTGTAAGTAAGTAATGTGTTATGTAATGTCGCTAAAAAGTTTTAAATATATCAGAATAATAATTTTTTTAAATAACATTTTTATTTTATGGATCACATTTTGATCATTTTCTCTTTAGTTGTATTTAATGCTTATTAATTTGAATGGATTTGGCTATATTTATGTCTTTCTATTTATAAAGAAATATGTGTCAAAGATGCCCAGCTAATTTATCATGCATGTCACATTAGTTTATTTAATTTTAAGTTAAATTGATGCATAACTTAATCCCTTAATAAATTATTTTTAATTATTAAATTAGGATCAACATTTAGATTGTTCTATTTCTGTAGCTTTTCTCATGTTTTGTTTATACTCAACATGAATATCCCTAATTAAATCATCAAAAATATTAATTTAGATGTAGATGTAATTACCTGCATATTGCAATATCCAATTGTATTTTGTTTAAAATGGTAATTACTGCTTTTTTTTTTCTTAAAAAAAAAAGAGCAACAGTAATTATTTCACTTTCGGTATATAATCCTGAATATATTTAATAATTTTAAAGAATTTATATAAATTCCATACCTAATGTGATGAAATATAAAGAAGTAAAATTCATGTCTATTCTGTCAAAGAACATGAAAAAAAAGCAAAATGTTCTTTATTTTTAAACAATTGATGAGAAGTATGTAATTAAATATTTATGAAAATGGTTTGAATTTCATAACAATAATGAAAAGTATCAGTGTAAATAAAGCATAAAATATTTCTAAAAATTTGTTTAAATTGTGGAAAAGAACTAAAGATAAATTGATATTATGAAAATATATATAATTCTTTAAAAGTAATGTAAAAATGATTTGTAGTATATATATGTATATATTTAAAGTTTCCCTTAGATGTTTGAAAATGAGAAAAAAATCCTAGCTAAATTTATCTTCTGGATTGAAATTTTAAATAAGTAATAGTCCTATAGTTGTTGTATACATATTTAACATTGTTAACTGATTCTATAAAAATATTTTCACTAAGTTGAGCTTTTTTTTTTCTTTGAATATTGTTTTAAAATTCTACAAATTACAATACCAGTTCACAATTCAGCTGAAATATTTTGTATCTTTTGTTTTCTATCACTTCTTTTATGCACTTGAATACATTATAATATCTACTTATCACTTATGTGTGTTTATCACCTGTCACTTACAATGCATTAAAATGTCACTCTTTTGCTATTTGAAGAATATTGTTCTTGTGCACCTTTTTTTCTTTGCATTAAGATTAATGGATTTCCAGTAATTATTTTCTCATCTAAAGAAATTATATCTTTTAGCATATAAAAACATAATGCAGTTTTTCTGAAAGTGGAAATACTATTTACTGATTACTTTCATTGTCATTTTGTTTTCATTAATAATAAAAGTAGGAATAAATTAAGAAACTTGTAAATACTGAAACATCCTCTATATTTTATTATATACTTGATTCATATTTATATTCATGAATAAAGGTAAGTTCTTTCTTTACATGTTTGTCTCTTATTTACTTTTTTTTTTTTTTTTTTTTTTTTGTACTTTTATACTACAAGCAGCTTTGATTGCTATGGATGAAACTTATCTACTTTTATTTATTTTCTTTTTGCAAATGCTTTTATTTTCACATCAGCTCTTTATATATTGTTAAAAATTCCTTTTCTAATTTATGATTTTGTGAACCTTTAGTAATGTTGGTACATTTTGATAATAAGCTATTCAACTCTAAAACTGTTTTAATTTATGAAGAATTTATGACCTTTTCACTTACACTTTGACACATTAGCATCAACTTTTGATTGTAAAAAATTTTAATTCTTGTGTTTCAAATTATGCTTGTCATATATTTTAATGAAAGTGAACAAGAAGGTGATTATTAAAACTTCTTACTATTATAGAAAGCATTAAATATTGTTTTCTAATATAAAATTGCCCTATTTATTCCAGCTTTTGGATGCATGTGTAAAAAACTGCGACAGGAGATTCCTATTACAAGTAGCATCCAGTGAATTCACAAATGAAGTGCGGAAATTATTAGGAAAGGTAACTAATTTTTTAAACAAATAGGTTATCCTTATTTTAGGTTTTCAATTTTTTTTTCTGTTTTATATATTTTGAATGTCTGAATCTAGTATCTAAAATTTAACTGTGTGAAATATATAACACATCTTATTTACTTATTTATTCTCCCGAAAATGATTCATATGAACTACTATGGCATTAGTTTTTAAAGATTGTAATTTCAGTAATTGATAACAAGCACAGCATTGACTTGTCTTAAGTGCATTTAACTCCCACAAAGGAGAATATTATTAAAATATTGAAAATAACTATTTTTGTTTGGAAAAGTTTTTGATTATATTTTCTCTTCTTGTGTAATAAATATAAGTAATGATGTATAAAGAATCGTATTAAACTCAGCATTCATAAAAAAAAAGAACAAGGGTAAATAATAAAAGCTGTTTCTCATTGAAAGTAAACTAAAAACCATATTTTATGGTGCATCATCATGCTGGTAATTCTCTATAATTGTCAAGTTCATTTGCTTGTTCTATTGAATAGAAATAAGACCAGAATTTAAAAAGTTGAAGCAAAAAAAAAAAAAAAAATGATGATTCATCAATACCTGCAGATTAACCTTGAAGAACTTCCTGTAACTAAAGTATTTAAGCTAATGAAAGATTAAAAAAAAAAAATCTTGGTGATAAAGTTTTTAGTATAGAATTACCTACAAGCCAGTTTGTGGAAAGACTAGAAAAAAAAAAAAAAGTGAAAAGGGAGAAATATGTTTTCTTTCTTGGAGCTATTGAGTTTCTAATATGCATATTATATAATATACAGCACACTTTGCTGAGCATCGGAATTATTAATAATATATACATACAGCAAAGACACTCCTGCCAAGTTAATATTTTATGGAAGATAAAAAATAAGTATAATAAAAATTAGGAATGTAGAATTTAAACAAGTCAATAGTATTATTTTAAATATTATTGCAGCTTAATAAGTAGATGTATCTATGTAATTATTTTTAAGAAACTGATGATTTTTTGCTTTTGTAAATGATTGAGATATCTCTTTAAAAATTCCAAGGAACTCAAATTTTTTCATTGACTATTTTGATTTTTTTTCCTTTATTTAAATATATTTTCATTGCAAAATCAGACTACAAACTTTTTTTTTAAAAGTTTGATTAATTTCTTTGTAAATTAAAGACATTTTATCTTCTGTTTTATCACTGATGTTAGTTTCAAAATCAACTAGGTCTTCATTCATTATTTAACAGTTATTTCATTGACTTCACCTTTTATGTGGTAACATTTCTTAATTGTTAAACAAATTAAATGGATACAAAATATTTTGCATGGTAAATTCTTTCTTAAAAATCCAATCTGGGATAGATTAGTGCTTTCAGTGTTTTTATTGTTAATATGCAATTAAGTCTCATTATTTCTTTTATATATACACTAAATATGATTATCAATTTTTATAAAGAATATTAAATTATTCTCCCAGTATCTTTCAGAGTTCATTATTCTACTGTTTCCAAACATGATCGATTTTGTAGATTTTTTTTTTTGTAATGATGTAAATTTATTCTCATCTTTTATACTTTTTTATTGCCTTCCCATTCAGCATTCTCACCATTACTGTTGTGTAATTTTTACCTAATTCTTTCTACATTCCTTATTTATCATATAACCAACCCTGTTTGGTATATTCTATTTTAACATTGTAACTTAAAAGTTAAGAATTATACTTAACCTTCAGCAAATCAACTTATGAAGTTCAAATATGCAAATAAAAAACAAAAAATATATATAGTTTGGTTTTAAATTTAAATATTTTAGATATTTTTCAGTACATAATATTAAATACCTTATTTTTAAAGCTCTACTTCTATGATGATTCATTAACAGTTGATCTCTATAAAAAAATTATGACTCATTAAAATAGTTTCTCAAACTTTTCTGTTCATGATCCCTCTTTCATAAAAGAATTTTGTAACTACATTTGCAAAGTTGAAAAATAAAATAATTTTTTATTTACTACAGGTAATTAGTGAATTCACTAATCCTAAATTAGAGGAAAATTATATGCATTTATTTATAAAAAATAATGAGTTAATTCAAATCAAAATGATTTCTAATTTTTTTATTATTATCAAAGAATAAGTAGTTCTGCTTTTCAATATTCCCTCAGTCATTTCATTGGGATGGGGGGACAAACTCATAATCTTAGAAATTTTATCAGTAAGATATGTTATATTTTTAATCTGCTTTGATCTCAAAATTTATACCTTAAATTTGCTTGATATTTTCCTCTCATTAATGATATTATGTAGAGTGCCAAATTTTGACTTACCTAAATTATTATTTTAAAATACAAAATTCTGATCGAATAGGAAGAATTTTTTATGCATATCTAAAGTTTCTTAAAACTTTTATTTCTTGAAGGTATCAAATTGAAATTCATAATATGTTAATATTGTGCTTTTATCATAAAAATTGAATTATTTTGTATAAAATTCTGAAAGACTACATTATGGATATCCAAAGTTAAACACACTTAAATTGCTATTGTTTTAAAGAAAAAAAATTTAATTTTTTTTTTTTTTTTTGCTAAATAATTTATATTTTAAGTCTGTGTTTAAATTACTTGCAAATTTTAAGTTATTTTAATAATGTGTAATGTATTTGAATATCCTATCTTTCAATTATTTTGATGTGAATGTTTGGATTTTTTTTATAACCTTTTCTCTGTTTATTGATATGCAGATGCATCCTGAAGCTGAGAAAAAATTGAAACTTCTTCTTCAGAGATGGGCAAATGAGGAATTCAAAGATGATCCAGAACTTGGGTAAATATTTTTCTTGTCATATTAAAGGAATAAATATAAGTTTCATGATATTATTCACAAGGAATTGAAAAAAGAATAATATAAATAAGGAATCTAAAGAAATACCAATAAATATAACTATTGTTTATATATTACTGATTGAAATGTTCGCTGCTATATAATTTTCATGTATTTTCATTATAATTCATTTTTTTTACATTTATTCATAGACTTTCTAATTTTCATTTTTTTTTTCTTATAATTATTGGCATGTTTTAGTTTATTATTAGTTATGTTCTAATTTGAAGTACTTAGTACTGATATTTTGAAATATTAAGGTTTATATCATTTGATTTTAATAAGCCATAAATATAATACTTTGTTAGTCTTTTAAATTAATATCTTTAACTAAATAATTTCTATAAATTAGATTTTTTTTTAAAGTACAGTAGAACCTTATTTAATGAGTATGTTTCATTTCCAAGTTTTGCATTTAATATGAAACATTAAATGAATTCTTTTTTTCACAGAATTCCTTGTAAAATAAGGCAATACAGACAGAAAAATACTCAAATTTATAAAAATGTACTTTGACTTATGTATGTTATATGCTTCAAGAGTTTATATTGTATTGTTAATATTTGTTTTTGACTGAGCTTCAATATTTCCAAAAAATGAGACTTGAATGAATTTGTAATATCTATAGTTACTGTCTGGTTAAAGTTATTATCTCAATATATTATGTAAAATTTCCCATACTTTCAGAATCTTTCACATTTCACTAGAAAGTTGTAAGTTTATGGAGGCAGTTATTTCCTTCTGTGTCAGAATCTGGTTTTTTTTTTTTTTTTTTTTCCCTCAAATGTAGAATTTAGTTCCATAAACTCTGATAGTTCTTTCACCCCACCCCTCCTCCCCATTGACATAGCTATCTATCACTGGTGCTAAAATTTTGGAAAAGAGACTAAATAGTAATCAATAAAATGGACTTATTTGGTGAGCCTAAATCAATGAGAATCATTGATTTTATCGATGATTCTCATTATCATTTAACCTTAATCAATGAGATTGATTTAGGCTTTATAGGCACTTGCTCAAATCTTTGAAATGGCATTTGACAATATCATCCAGCTAAAACATTTTCCATCCTGAATTGAGAATTCCCTTCGAAAATAAGTGGTCAATACAAAGTGATACCTCAGATACAGGAAGTACTGCATGTGATGTAATGTCTTATCATTCCTTTTGGGGAATATCACTCTTTAAACCAACAAGAGTAGCCTGCCTAAAACTTCCCTGCTACTCTCTAATAAATTTGTCATGACAGAAAACACATTGCTTGACATTGGTGTACAACAGCTGTGAAGAATTAACTTATGGCATGAATTTAGCATTTTCAATAAATCTATCATGCCATCTTAGGCAAGTTTTTATCAATTAATTCGTTATTAATAGTTAAAATGTCTTGCATATTTTTTTTAAACAATTCAAACAAAAAGATTGATACAAAACTGCTCTTACTGCTTAAAACCAATTGCTTTATAATTTTGTCTGCTTCAGTTCCAAAAGTATGCATTGTATCTTTCTTGAAAAGCATTGATCTCATCACCAGGAAGCTATGTGATATTATGCAATTTTCATAAATATGAAGGTTAAGATAATTTAAATTTATTTGTTGTTTTTTATTTGTAAGAAGTTGACCTTTCAGTGATTGTTTTCATGAAGCCAGAGTGCTGTATTGTTACTAAAAATTTTCAAAGTCTGTTGGATTCCATTGATTTATTGTAGTAGCACCACTCCAATACACCAATGCTCTGTTTTATGCAGATACAAACACACAAGGAGCAAATTAGTACTAAACAACCATTACTGCAAAATTCACTAAGAGAATTCCATTGAGTGAGAGATTTCACCAAATTAATTTTGTCTTGAGCATCTATTGTTCTCTATTATCTACTCATTTCAGCTTAGTTTGATTACCGACTTACTACTAGCTTGATTATAAAACTGGCATACTTGACGCTGCCTCAACCTTTTTCTAAATATATGATGTGTAACTAATTCCTTGAGTTAAGCTCAACTGTTTTTCGTTTTGTTTCTTGGCTTTACCTATGGCATTCAAATAGTTTTAGAAAGATCACCATAAATCATGTCCTAACAGTTCTGTCAGCAGAGTTTCTGAAGATTCTGAATCTTCTATTTTGTCATTAAATTCATTGCCTTAGTGGCTATTAATCCAACCTCCATCCAGCATCCATTGCAGCTATCTGTAAAACTGTCTTCTTTACAATAAAGCTGATTATACTAGGAAGCAACATTGTGATATACATTCATATAACATTGTGACATAATATTACAATGATCAATGTGTAAAGGGAAATGAAGGCAGCTATCTAGTTTTTAGTCTAAATTTTGAGAAAATATATAGTGCTTCTTGCTTGTCTCTTTAATAAATTTAGTGGTCTAATTTTTTTTAAAACCCTAACTGAAATTTTAAAAAAGTACTGGTATGATCAATAATATATCTAGATATTTTGTAACACTAGGCTGTGCATGTTATAAGAGTCCTCATTTAATGATTATATTAAAAAACTAATGATTAATTTAGTTTTACATTTCAAAGCATTTTTAGCTTGGCAGTATATTATTTAAAACATGCTGTTCTATTCAGGTTTAAATGAGTGGAAATAAAATTTATATCCTCATAAAAATATATATCACAGGAATATTTTCATGAAACTTCTTGACATCTTTGACAAATAATGTAAATGTGTGTTCTTAGAGGGATTTTTTTAAGGGTGGGTGGGTATTTTCCAAATTATACCTAATGTATTGTTTAGGTCTATATGATCCAATGCAAAAAATTGTTTAAACTCATACCTGTTCACCTTTATTCAGGATAATTCAAAATAAAAGAATAACAATAGTTTTTGCAATTCATACATTTTTGAAACTTGTCTCATTGGCATTTGTGTTTGGTTACATAACAAGAGAGAGAGAGAGAGAGAGAAAATGCAAGGTTCAAAAATTGATATGATTGACAGGGAGCCAATCTCTTTGCTCTTATAACAACCTCTTTTTTTCTTCCTGCTATATTTCATTTTTTGATCTATTGTAAAAGAGTGTGAGAGAAAAAATAGTGAATTGCAGGAATTTGTGTCACGCTGATATAGCTAAACTAGTGGAAGCTTCTGACATCGAAAAAGTATCAGCGTATGAGAATTATTCAAGTGATGAAATTGAGATTGGATGTTCTGACAATGATTTTGATTCTGCTATTCAACAAATGAACTATAAAGAGAGTATTCAGTACAATGGACGATGGATTTGCTGCTACATTCATCTCTATCAACAGCTGCTAATGTTATAAAATCTACCACAGGAGTCATGCAATATCAAGGATATCAGACATAAAAAGTGCATTCAAGGTAGTATTCAATTCCATAATTTAAAAAAAAATCATAAATGTGACTAATTTTGTAGTAAAAAGGGTTTATGGAAAACTTTACAAGCATATTGTTACGGATTTTCCTATCCTAATCTGCCGGGTTCTTTTTTACTTGTATAGTGGGTGTGTATGGTGTGAGAAGATGATGATGACTCATACAATAATCAGTCCTTTAATAGAAGACACAACAGACTTTTATTTACAGGACGAAGACAGGACAGCACAAAGACAACAAATATTTACTGCACAACTATGTACAGACAACAACTATATACAGCCGAGATGTACACACAGAACAGCACACAGCAGTATTCTACTGCAGATATTATCTCACAATAGTAACAGTAGTCCACTGGCAGAAATTCCGTAGCGGCAACGTCCACAGCTCGTCTCTTGTCTTCGCTCCCAATTCACTACTTCGCACAACGGTACTACTCCTCAGTTCAGGACAACTCCGTTCCCGACGACGACACAGGCTTCGTCTGAATACGCCACACAGCAGTCCTCAGTTCAGGACTCCTCAGTTTAAGACCTCTCTGTTTAGGTCGATTCGGTCCACCACCGCCGTACTTCGTTTAGCTTCCAAAACCTCTCTATTCAGGTTTTTTCGATCGATTCCGCTGCGCTTCTTGTCTTCTTCGTTGAACACCAGACCGTTCAGCTTCGACTTGATTTCTCTTCAAGACCTCTCTATTCAGGTGTTCTCCTTCCAACACCGCTGACTGACTGCTGTATTTATACAGGTGGGAGGCTAAAATCTTCTGGACCAATTAGGAGCATTTTGGATGTATTTCGGCTGCTAATGGATGGATTGGAAAATTGGGAGATGTTTCGGGTATTATCCATTCTGTCGCCAAATGGTCGCTAAGCTTTGGGATCACTGACGTCACACTTGGGCTCTATTCAGTACCGATTACTGTAAAACTGTCTTCCTTACGATGACAGTGTTAGAGCGGGAAAGCAAAACTACACTTTCGTAACAATATATTGGATTATTATTGTTAGCTGGTGATGATAAATCATATGGGGAATCAAGAAAATGCTTATGGAATAAAGAAACTGGTATAAACATATTTCATGCGACAATGTCCCTCAAAACATTTTGTACCATATTGAGAATTATTCGTTTTGATAATAAATCCACTCACCAAGAAATTGGCTGTAGTGCGAGATATCTGGGGAAAGTGGATAGAAATTCTACAAAAATTATATGATCCAAATAAAAATGTTACTGTAGATGAGCAATTAGTAGGATTTCGTGGCCAATGTCATTTCAAACAGTATGTACCAAGTAAGCTATCTAAATATGGATTTTATGTTACAGTAAAACTTCATATGCACTAAAAACTCAAATTTACCCTGGAAAAGAGCAAGTGCCGAAGCCGGAGAAAAATAAGAAAATGGGAGTAAATGGGATCTTTCTTATGAGTATTCATGGCCCCATATTACGTGTGATAATTTTTATCACATCTTGCATCTTAGAACAACTTCTTCTAAAATGGAAAATGACTTTGTTGGGCACCATTAAAAAAATAAATCAGAACTTCCTAAGCAAATGCCAAACAAAGAAATTCACAGCTCATTATTTTATTTTACAGAAGACAACAGTTGTAAACTGCATACCAAAATAAACTGAAATATTATTCTTATGAGCATTTAACATCATGACAAAGAAATTAGCAAGAGACCTAACAAAAAATCATTAATGATCTTAGAATATAATTCAAATAAAAGGGCTATTGATACTCTTCATCAACATTTAAACATATACACTTATAAAAGGAAAATGAATCACTGGCCCATGATAGTATATTCTATTAGATGCTTGATATTTCTGGATACAATTTGATTTGTTCTATGGACTTCAATACATAGTGAATGATTATTTTTGGAAGAACTGGGAAAACCACTCATCTTTCCACTCATTGAAGTTAGGCCATACCTACTAAGAGGACTCAATAGTGAAATGAATGTAGAGAAAAAGGAAAAACTAACATTGTGATCGACTGAAAGTACTTTATTGTGTGTCAAATGCAGAAGGTGCAAGCTCTCTCTGTCAAGCAATGACAGTAAAAATATTTTCTGCTGCAATCGTAAGAATAACATTCTCAAATCTCGTATAAAATATTTTTCAAATTGTAAATAAAAGTAATTTTCAATTTGGAATTTTTTTTTCTGTTATTTTTATAGATGCTTTATATAATGGTTAGTTTCAAAGTCAATTTTTTTGTTTTTTTATAATTGTCTATATTAAATCTACTTTTAAACTTATAATATTACTATTATATTGTAAACCATTTTTTAGATGGCACCTGTCAATTACTGCAAGAAGAGTTACTTTTCTCTTTTGGATCATATTGACCCAAACACTACATGTGATGTAAATACAAACAGAACTGGGGGGTTAACTTACTGCTTTTATTTTACTGACTTTCTGAAAATGCATGTATTAATATTCATCGATAGTGTTTCATAGCTACATTTATATACACTATTATTTAAGTTTTTTAATGAAATATCATAATTAATCTTATAATAACTTGCTGCTAATAGGCATAATGAAACACATGAGAACCTGGCTATTTATGCTTATTAAAGTTTCAATAAAGTCATTGGATTATGTTGCCATTCATATTTTTATAAAATTCATATATTTTATAAACTTGGCTATTAGGTAAATCACATCTTTTAAATCAACTTAAAAAAAGGCATAATAGATCTTTGGCGTATATGTTGGCGGAATTGTGCCAATACGTAAGTTGAACTCCGCCAAGGATCGAACCTGCGATGTTCGGGTTTGAAAGCCAGTAACTTATCTACTATACAAAAATGGCCACCGATGTTTAGTGGTAGGTACTGGCTTATTAAGATGTCACCACAGACCCTTCAGTCATAAATCCGTCTCTGTGAGGATTTGCATGAAAAAATTCTGTATTTTAACAAAAAGTACCATAAATAATTATTATTTGGGAAATACTGTGATTTAATGAATGATTATGAAAGAATACTAATTATTATTGTTTTGCAGGATCATACCTTCTTTGTATTACAAGCTTAAAAGTGAAGGTGTGGAATTTCCTTCTCCTGTAAGCGTACATTTTACTTTTTTTTTTTTTTCTATTCCTACTATTATGAGCATTATACGAGTTTAAAAATATCTTGTAATTGTTTGTTTTATAAAAATTATTTATGAAGCCTGTCTATTTTTTTAAACTTCTTACTAAATCAATCTAATATGAAAAGGTAAATATGAAGGTATAATAAATTATCTTGGAAGATATATACTTATCGAAATTTCTGTCAATGCCCTGACCCTGGTTAACTTTACTCAAGGTTTTGTCTTTGTTTAGATTGCATTGCTTTCACTTTGGAAATATATTCATTATAAAAATAGAATCTAAAGCTGTATAGTATATAAATATTTGAAAAAAAATAAATGCTAGCAGGTATGAAGATTCGTAGCATGGAAGCTAAAAATAATGCATGTCTAACTGGATTACATATTTATAAATCATTTCTAGCTTTTGAAAATTTCTACTGCAGTAAAAATTGGTGAGAATATATTTCTTTTTATTTATGTTTGTTCTTGTAAAAAGAAAAAAAATCAATACATGCATTTTGACTGCAATAGGTATATATAATTTCTTAGGCAAAAGGTTTTGAATCGAATTTATATGTATAAAATAATTTACATAACTTTTTCTTTCTACTGAATTTTTCTGAAAAATTTAATTATAGAGGGATTTTCAATATACTACAGTCTAATATTTAAATATTCCTCATTAAGTTTTATATTTTTTATTTTGCTAATTCTGAAACAGAAAAAATGCAGTCTGAAAAATGGTGGTATTGGATAATGTTTCAACAAAGCCATAAAAAATATTGTGTCAGATATGTGTGTTCTTTTCTTAACCATTATGACATTAAAAGTTTTTGTTGTTGTTGTTAATTTTTCTTAATAAGTTTATAATTTTAGGAAGCTGAGAAAAAGTCTGCTGCTCCAGTGTGCACTGATCCTGATGCTGTAACTAGTCAAGAAGAAGAAAATGATATTATTAAAGGTAATTTTTCGATTTGTATTGATTTTTTTTTATATAGATTTATACATTATCTAAAAAAATGCTGCATAAATATTTAAAATTATAAATCTTGCTTAAAGGAAAGATGTATTTTGTATGATTAATACAAGAATATACTTGAATGTCTATGAACTCATTTGACTTTAGATGTTTAATTTAAATATTGTTCATTAATAAATTTTTGTAGCTAATGGTTACATAAAAAATCCGAGTTGCATGATTGTAATAATGCACAAATTTATTTTTACAAAATAAATAAATAATAAAAAAAATGCATTCTAATTTTTATGCTCTATAAATTTTTGTATAAACAAATTAATGCATCTACTTGCTAGAAAATACAGCATGATTGTATCAACTTGGTTTTAAGCAATATCGCTTTCAATTGCATTTTTTTGTTTAGAAAATAGATTAGTTATTGGAATTCTGGGTCATTAATGAATTAAAACATGGTGTTTATTTTGTATATTTAAAATTCTTGGGTGCATGCGAGTTTAAATTAGTATAATTACCTTTTATAATCTTAAATTAGAATTGAATAATCAGTGTTGAAAAAATAATTCTTTAATTGACATAGCAGACGTGTGAATTTAGTAAAAATCAAGTTCATAAAATGTTTATTTCTGCTTTTCCCCCTCTTTTCACAGCTATAGAAATATCTTTAAAGGATACTGGTAGATATGATGTCCCTTCAGAACATGGAACTTCTAACTATGGGTCAGATTTTTCATCAAAGCCTTTATCAGAACCTATTAAAGTTCGAGCTATGTATGATTTTGATGCTGCTGAGGACAATGAATTAACCATTAAGGCAGGGGAAATTGTCATGGTGCTAGATAATAGGTATACATATGTGTGTGTTCTTTTTATATGTTTAGTGTTTTTCCCCTCTTATTTAAAGTTGATTCATTCTTGACAGATGGAGTCCTTTGCTGGGTTCCATCTCATTTTGAGATAGCTGGCCATGAACTGGCTGACAATTTGATAGTTATGGAAACTACTATTACTTATTTCTATTACTGCTATTTTAAATTGTCCTGTCTCTGTGAATGATATAAAATAAATGCATTAAAATCAATCTCCACTCAAAATGAAAATTGAATAGAATCGCAAGTATACAAATAAGCTTTATTCAATTAAGCATATTGATTTTTGCTCCAGTTTATCCAAATATAAGTGTTATATAACTCTTACTTGATTAAAAAGAAGTAGTGCTCAACTTATGCACAAACATTTGGCATTCAGTGTTCAATATGCTAATACCCAATGCCAGTACAACACATTCTATTTGATTGACCACAATTTATTTCATAGCACATTCATAACTTTAAGTCTACCTATATGATTTAAAAAGACATTCTTCACATGTGTCATCATTCACCTCTTTTTACTTTCTTAAAAGTTTTGTTTTCTCTGATCAAATGAAAAAATTGGATTTTTTTTTTTTTGATCAAATAAAGTAATTCTGTCTTGAAATTTTCTATTAAATACCCTAAAAGTTGACAAATCACAATAATTGACAAGATTTTGTATAAATTTCAATTAATATCGTACATTTGCAGTATAATCAAGAATGGTTTTTGCACCACTAAATCAAATAAGCTCTTAAGATACAAATATAATTTGCCAATCATTTTGTACTCTTTTACCTTTTTGTTTGATTGCTGTTTTAATGTCTATTGTGTTGATTAATATTTCTTGATTTGTATTTTGATTAAGAGAAGCTATCTTGGTTTTTGTCATCATCCTTACTGTGAGACAATATGTTAGCTTTTGTTATAAAATGATTGGATTTTACTTAATTTCTTGATGCACTCTCATGTTTGATTTAAATGTTTTATATTTGAGTAAATATTTTATTATTTATATGCTTTAACATGTTTTTCATTTCTATGAGTACCTTCTCTGTTTTGATTTTTTTTCCCTATCTATTTTTAAATATTTAAATGCTTATATTTTGAAAATAGTATCCTTGAATGAAAAATAGAGTTGTCTCAAAATTTCCTTTTATGCTTTAAGAATGTATTTCAAATATTTAATTTATCTTTACTGCATCAAACTGCCAAATTACCGTAAAAGAAAATCTGCTTAGAATTGTATTCAGTTCTCCTTCCATTCCTTTTTCTGTCACAAAATAATCTTTTCCTAGATCTAAGGTGAAAAAGGAATTTGATTCTGCCTATGAAAAAATTTAATGAAATTGTCTTTATATTGTTTGTTTGATATCCAAGGAAATTATTGTGATTAAATGAATAGCATTAGCTTTTCTCCCAAAGGGATATCATTAACATGGTTTTATTTGTTGAAAAATTATATAAGATATACTATGAAAAACATTTTGTTTGCTTTAAAAAAAAAACCTTCAATAAGTACTAGAAAATACACAGATATAAATCAATTTAACTAAATTGTTTTTATAATATAAATACTTTGATTTTTAAGGTAACTTGAAGGTAATCTTAGTTGCCAAAGTATCTGAAAGGGCTGCAAATCAAATTCCAATTGCTTACTTGTGGAGTGATTAAAAATTTTCCATTATATATATATATATATATGTTTGCATTTTATTCCTTTATGATTGATAAATGACTGATATTTGTTTTGCCTGTATATTTTGAAATATTTAATGAACATTTTTATTCCATCTTAATAAGTATTTATATTACATCTTACCAGTAATATGGTGGCAAATAAAAGAAAGTCAAACTTTAATTCACATCAAATTAATTGCAAATGAGTGATGATTATTTGTGATATTTATTTGTCATTGTTACTTTTAGATGCACCATTTATGGCAATACTAATGAGTAACTTTCTTGTTTCTTTATGGTTTTTAAGGAATGGAATTTTTTTGTCGTGGCTAGTAACCATTTGAAAAACTAAGAAATAGGAGAATGCCCCTTCTCTTCTTAATATTAATGGGACTTCCAGTGATAACAGATGTGGGGGGGAGAGGATGCAAAGGAAGACTTGATGGTTTTAAGAAAGTTTTCATTGTTAATTTTTTTAATTCTTCATTTCTATCATAAAAGTTAAAATTATGAAGCTATTTCTTTTTTTCTTCTTCATTATTTGGAGTTGGGCCTTTTTATTTGTAACTATTTTAAAACAGTTTGTTGTCTGGAGGGCAGGAATCTAGAGACATACGATTCCAGGATAAAATTATTATTAGCCAGAGAAAGCCAGCAGAGTGCAAGGTCCTCTAGTCTTTTGTAATACGGTACTTTCAATTTTGTAGCTATTGTGTTTGGTGATTCATTTTATATTTAAATTCAATTTATCTGTTATAAATTTTAAGGATTAGTTTATTATTTCAGATAAATAACAAAAATTACTTCTTTAAAAAAAAGTTTTGAAAAAGATAAAATTTATATTAGAATTAAATATTATCTTTAAGATATTTTAATAATTAAAAATTATAAGAAAATTCTGTGCTATTTAAAAAAATTATGGATATAAATTTCTTTTTTTTATTGTGCTAATTATTAATTCAGGTGTTCATTTTTTTAAATTAAACTTTTAACAAAATTTATTTTTATTTTATTTAGTAATAGCAGCTGGTGGAAAGGCTCTAATCACAGAGGAGAAGGTTTATTTCCAGCTAATTTTGTCACAGAAGACTTGGATTATAAACCAGATGATATCCCCTGTAATTATTTAATTTTCTGAAAATTTTTTATGTGTTTTATTTTCTGAACATTGTTATTTGCTTGGTTTGAAATTTCAGTAAAGTTTTTGAATCCCTTGCAAGGAAAAAAAACTTTTTTTAAATAATAATATATATAAATTAATAATCTTATGTTTTAAATCTTTTTAGTACTTTATGTCCTAATCATGCTTTTCAATAATTACAAAATTCTCTTTTGAACTGTTGAGCATGTTTTTTAATAATAATAAATTTAAAATGTTTTTTTTATGTGAGCTTTAAAGTCAATAATTAAAATTTTTGTTTCATTTAATTACTAGTTTTTGCCAAAAGTTGATTTTTTTAATGTTAATAATTTGTATCTCTTTATAATTATTTTCACAGTAAAGTTATTAGCAAAATTCAGTTAGCCATTTTTTAACAACTATTAAATATTTTTATTTTAGCTGTAACAACAGAATTAGTTGCCGACACAGCATTAGATGCTACTTTTGTTGGGGAAGTAAAAATAGATGAGGTATGCCATTTTCATTTTTGTATATGGTAAATTATATTTATGATTCATAAAATTATATTTTATTTTAAAAGCATATGTAGCACTATTAATTTGTATTATTATATTGTCTATTGTATGCATGCACTTTACATTTGAGATTTTTTCTTTAAACTTATTTTATTTATCTTATAAATAATTCATTGTCTTTAGGTAAGATTCTAAGTTTTTAGATCAGCATATATTAGTTTAGATCCAAGCATATATTTTAAATTCGTGTATTCTTAAATAATAAATGAAAGTTGTGTGAGAAGAAATATAATGACGCTAGTTAGGCTTTTTGAAGAAAATTCCAGAAATGAAATTTTGCTACTCATCATTTAATGAAATTATTTTCTAAAATAGTATACTATTTGCCCTGAGTAATAATAAATTGAAATAAAATTTACTTTTGACAAAACCATATTTGATAAAATTGTAAAAATATATAAGAAATTCTTCATTGTTCAGGAGCATAAGCTTTATAATTTAAATTTTATGAATAGTGTGGATTTTGCTTCATATGGTTGCATTTTCAATTTTCATTAGAAATATCTAGAAAGCAAAAAACAATTGGAATAGGTGTAAAAACCTTACAGTTCCATTTTTTAAAAAATGTTTATTTGATATATTTAATAATTTATATTTTGAGCTATAAAAAATGAATAGTATTTTTTTAATATTAAAAGTTTTTAAAGATTTAATTTGTTTTATTTTCTTATGGCTCGAAAGCATAATTTTTGTGTGAAATTTTATTTGTTTCAGGCTAAAATTGAAACTTTAATAAATTGGCTGAATGACACTGATCCAGCCAGTGAGGCTCCAGATTCTACAGAAATGCTGAAGCTGGAAGGTAATAATTTGAATAAAAAAATAAATAATTTAAATAAAAATTGTTTATCAATTCTTTGTTAGATATTCTATAGAAGAATACAAGATTTTAATGGAACTCTTATTTACAATGTTTTCAATTAAAGTATTTTTCCATCATTGTTTTGCATTTTTTGTAAGGATTCATTTACAATACCCCATATCATAAATTTAAAAAAATGGATAATTTTATTAGGCAAAGTAACAATTCATCATTTAATATAGAAACTGACAAGATAAGAAATTTAATTTTTTTAATATTAATATATGGCTGTCATTAATAGTTTGCATTTTCTTGGAAATGGTTATATATTAAAATTAAAAACATTGAATGAATAACTACTTCTCAGTTTTATTCATTCTTTGTGCCTGTAGTAATTTTAATCAACTTATTGACATAAAATAAACAATCTGTTTTGTTTGTATGCTATTTGCTTACTAAATTATATTTGATATCAATGTTGTGAATGTTATTTTTTTATAAATTTTTTTTATGTTGTATGGGTATGCATAGTTTTATTTAAATTGTTTAATGATTGAAGGAATGTTTATTAAACAAGTTACTAAATTTTCTTTTATAATAATGGAACCTAAATCCTTGATGGTCATGTATGAAAAAATATTTTTACAGAAAAATGTCGTCATAGGAATATTTATTAGGTTTAAAGCAATAAGAATTTAAATGAAGCGTTTCTTTAAGATGATCTGTTTTAAATGACACATTTGTATGAAAATATTTTTTAAATGTATTACTAATAATTTTTATTTATGCCGCCTATCTGATAGCTGTAATTTTAACTATCTTGGATCGAATTTTTTTCAATGACGAATAAATAATAGTTCTTTAGTTTTCCTTTCTTGTGGATGTATTAAAATTTTTCATAGCCATAAATATTTTAGATCTTCAAGTGAAAATTAATAGAAGAAATAACTGAACAAAATAAAATAGAAATAAAGGCATCAACAATACTGGAAATTAACACTATGTACATCATTTCCACTAAGATTTACTGACCATTATTTTCTATAGTTCATTACAACAATATCATCACAATTAGCTGGAAAACATTATATAGTTTATAATAAAAAGAAAAAAAGATTCATTTTATCTGTGTAATAATTGCTGTATATTTATATATATCCTGATATATATATATATCCTGATATTTATTTATCCTGATTTATATATTTTTTTGTATATGCCATTTTATTTTTGATATTTTGAAATGTTTACATCTTTATATAATAAAAAAAATTGTGCTGTGGACTAATATTCCATTTGTTCTTGGTAATGTTAAAGGATTAATACAAATATTTTTGATTAAAGATATAATTTGGGTTAACAAACCATTTTTATTTTTAGATGAAGTTCATAAAATGGCACCTCTAATAGAAGATAATCTACAATCAGTTGATAAACGTATAGCTATGTTAAGTCTTGTAAATGAAAAAATTATGGCTGCTTTTGACTTGTTTCACAGTTTATCAGACAATTGGTCGTCCACTTTACCTCCCAATATGAAATATGCTACTATGCCTGGCCCTCAACCACAGGTAACTTATATTGTTATTTGATTTACTACATTCTTGTATGTTTACTTTTCTGTAAAATATATTATTGAATGTTTAGGATTCAAGCATAGTTGTCTAAAAATTGAATAGTCCTAGTTTTGTATTCTTTCAATGCAAATAGCTATTATTTTCTTACACTAATACTTTATTTTAATTTGCATAATAAAATCATAATAATTTCAAATTATTCCAATAAATCAATTTTTAAAGTTTTTTTTTCACTTGATATTTTAGTGAAAGTAGGGTTTATAATTGAATTTTAAAAATGCTGTTTTACTTTAGTTTTTTAAAAAAGCATGCCAACAAAATTTCTTTAAATCTCAAGATTTTATTGAGAAAATAGATTAAAAAATTAAATTTTGAAAAATTATTTTAAGATATATATATACTTTTTAAAAATTTAATATACTGTTTAATATACCTCTTTATGGGCATATTTTAGTTGCATGAAGTATATCAATATGTTATTCAATATTTTTGCCATATTTTCTATAACACAACTTTATTAATCAGGTATCACACTTTGTTTTAAGTGGTTAATGATCTACATTTTTCATACATGTTACTTACAATATTAACCTGCAGAAAGAAATCTGGTAAAATAATATTAGTGAATAAAATAGTTTGATTTTCACATGTTAAGCAAACTTGCAAAATCTGTGCTATGGCATGATGAATATTTTCAAAATAAAATATATGAAATATCTAAAACTATAAAAATAAAGTTATTAAATTTTTTTTTATTTATTCAATTTTTAGGGGGACAATGCCATCATTTGGTGAATTATCAATGATTGAATTAATAAAAAAAAAATAAAAAAAACGAGGACTCTCTAAAAAAGAGAATGAAATTTTTTTTTAAAAATCATAAAATCTCCTTATCCATATACACCTGCCTACATTACTCCTCAAAAATTGTTTTTTTTTAAATTTAATATTTGCCATGGATATTTTAATTCCAACTTTTAATATACTTTAAAATTATTGTTTAATTATGCATTGCAATTAACATATAATGAATTGGAGATTAATATATAATATTTTTGAATTACTATAGTAACATTTTTTATCTGATATCATCCTAAATGGTTGTTTTTTGTTCTTTCTGTCAATATTAATCAGTCTGATTATCTGATTGAATATTTTTCATTTGTAAAATTTTGTAATACTTGTTCTATAAAAAGTTAATGCTCTGGTTCCTTCTATCAACATAAATTCTAAATATTTTCTAAAAATTATCAATTTATTTTTTTATAAATTCATAATATATTAGAATAAGCTGGATAATTAATATTTCAATCTTATGTTCTTATAAGTGCATCTTTTCTCTAATCAGATTCTTAAGAGTACTGTCCTGTGCTAAAAAATAAAAAATGGAAATCTATCACAGATACTCTCAATTATTGAATGCACGATTTTCTTATATGGTAACCACTACTGGAATGATTTTAATAACTTAATTCATCCCCTTTCTCCACTTAAATGAAAATGTGTAAAATCGAATAAAATGCATATCATGCAAAAACGGTTAAATATTTGAAACTTCCTGTAATGCAGACATTATTAATTAAAGAGTAAGAACTATAGGGCAACGTCTTTGATTTCAAATTGCTGTAAGCTATTACATTTTTTTCCTCGAGAATCCAGTGTTAATTTTATCAACTTTATTATTTTTTTTAAAAAAAAGTTGATTTTCTTGTCTTAACTTGGATAATCAATATTATATTGAATATGAATAAAAATTACTAATTTGAATAAAAATAAGGTTATCTAGAAAATCTCATAGCATGTTATGTTAATGATCATTAAGAAATACTGAAGCCAATGGTGAGATAAATCCTTTTCTCTCTCTTTTTCCATTTGAAATTTGCAGTTTTGTAATCATTTTGCACTATTTTTGTTAAACTTAGGCTTCCATGACAACAGTGCCATCAACAGCCTATCAAACCTTGCAACCTTTTCCGAATCAGCCTATGATGTATGTTCCAGCACCATCTTCTGGTCCTCAATATGTCATGGCTGGTGATCAAACAGTAGCAAAGCCAGTTTCTGCTACTCAAACCCTGCCACATCCTCAACCTCCTTTTCCTTCTCAAGTGCAAGCACCTATGACAAATGTACCTCAACCTGTAGCAGCAGATAACTCTGGAGCTGATAAAAGTGCAAATGTTACGAACTCTGTTCCAACTTCAGCAAGTCAAGTTGGCTATCCTCCAGTAATGATGAATCCATACCATCCAAATCCGATGGGTGGCTTTTTTGTGCCACCAGGAATGCCAATGCCATTTCAATATCCACCAAATCAACCTAACATGCAGCCACAAGGTATAAAATCTTTTATAATTTTTTTATTCTTCATTTTTGTTTAAGTGAATGAAGGTGAATTATTATAAATTTTACAAATGTATTTGGTCTTAATTATTTAACAGTTCTTATTTTTTTATAAAATTTTATGATTATTGCTATTTGAATTTAAATATTAAAATGTCCTGCTAAGAATCAAATTAAGCAGGATTTTGGAAATGATCAAGGTACATAATTATGATTTAAAAAAATGCATATTTGAATGATTGGCTATGATAATCAATAGAAAAATCTTTATCTTTTATGAAATTGCATTATTATTATTATTTTTGTTAATTACAGTATTTTTCTGCAATTATGCATTCACAAATATTTGGTAATACATGTGTTTTGTATATGTATCAGCAATACACATGCAAGCATGCATTTGGTAATACAGTTTGCTTTCTCTCCTTACTTTCAAATGACTGATTCCTTATAGAAATATTACTTTGTTTACATTTTTTTCCCGCATTTTTTTTAAAGTATAGAATAAATTCAACCAAATATTTGACTTTTTAGTAGCTGCATGTTTTTTATTTCCACTTGATGATACTTAATTTTCTTACATAAAATTTTCTGTTTACCAGTAATCTTCATTCACTCCTTATTTAGTTTTTAGCTTGTGCTTTTGCCTAATCCTTTATTAGCTGTACTGGATTTTCATAAAAATACACTTTATGCAATTTTATTCTGTTGTGATAAGCATAATATAGCTCAAACATAGGTTTTGTATCATTAAGATATACCGATTTTGTTGAAAAACATGTTAGCTTATACTCTTGATAATAATCTTAATAATCTATGTATGAATTTTTTAAATGTAGTATACAGTTATTTCATAAAATTTTATGAAATATTAAAATCATAGATTTCTCCATATTAAAATAACGTAAAATACTTAGTAAATTATTATATTTATATTCTGACTGTTTTATTTTTTAAATTGATTTAAACTAGATAGCTTAAACTAAGCAAATAAGATATTCTTTGTGAAAAGAACTATACTTTCATGCCATCCTTACTTAGCAAAATGTCAAACTCCGCTCCTTCCCCCTCATTTCTATAAATGAAAGCTTTTTTCGGAAGAAAATATTTTAAATAGTTTATAATCTAGGAAATGTGATGTTATTTCATTTAATTTATAATCCATTTTACCAAATAAAATTTTAATGATATTTTGGAATCTTTAGATTTTTTTTGTAATGATTTAATGAATTTTTATAAAATTATTTTAAAGTGGAAATTGATTATTATATTTCTTTTCTGTTGCATGTTTAGATTTTTGAAAAGTGGAACATGGGGTAATTTTTTGCATCAGCTGTGGAAGATTTCTCCTATTAGTTAATTAATGTTTAGTAAATTATTCTGATGTATCTCATAAACTTGTATCGAACAAAAAAAAAGTTTCAGTTTCACATTAAAGGTTTCCTCTGCTATTTTCTGTCTTTTCTATATTCAAAACTCTTATTCGTTTATTTTTTCTTTATCCAATGCTCTATTAATTAATTCATCTTGTTTTCTACTTTAATCAAATCTGTGTAACTAATTAAAAAAATACATTCTACATAAATACTAGTAGAAGAATCACATTTTAAATTTTGATATAATTTTAATATATGGGGTTGAGGAGAATACTGTTTTTATATTTTAATAGTTTCTAAAGTTTACCTAAATTATTCATCATAAAATGTAATATAAAAAAATGTAAAAATTTTAAAGCGGAACTGAAATGGATTTTTTTGTTAATTGTATGTATAAATGATCATAAGTATAAAATGGAATAAAAATTGTATGTATAATTAATATAAGAAATTCTTTTAAAATATAAAAGTTCTTATGAATAGTTAAAGTTAAAAATAGAATAGAACACAAAAGTTTTTTCAAACATTTATTGACTTTACTTTTTTGAAGATAACAATCAATTTAAAAATATCATGTTAGATAATGAAGTATAATTTTATATTATTTATAAACATTGCTTAATTTTTTTAAAAAGATTATTGAACTAAAATACATTCATAAATTAATATTATAAATCAAATGCAACAGGAATGCTTTTTCTGAAGTAATTGAAACAAAAAAATTATAACTTCATTTTCAGAAACATATTAATACATTCCAGTTATAATAAAAACTATAAGATGACAACTAAACTATTTAAGTTTTAAGAATTTAACTTTTGTTCTCTTGTTTGTTTAAATGCCCAAATCTTATATTGATATAAAATCTGTTAGTGCTTCAAAATATTAAATCTTATAAATACTCAGATTTATGGGTTTATAAACAATTAAACAACATAATTTAAAACAGGAGGTAATCAGATGTAATAGAAAATTGCATGCTTTATCATGTAAAATATAATATGAATCATGTAAAAAAATTATTAAATTGTATTTGATTAATTATATTTCAACTGATTTTGTGCTAACCATACGATTCAAAAATATTGCCATACCTTGGATTACAATTTTTTTTCTGTCTTTTTATTTTTTCTTATTTTTGAATGAGAAAATGACTCTCACTAAATGCATCTTAGTGATTCATGGCAGCATACCTTCAAATTGAAAATATTTCCTGTACAAACTGAACAAGCCTTCAATCCATCTTACTTTCAAATCATTCAAAAGCAAAAGTGTATATGGCAATTTAATAGCTGACGTTTGGGTCATTTCTGGCATTAAATTTAAAGAGTTTGTTGGTCACATTTAAATATTGTATGCTTTTTCATTATTAACAAATTAAAAACATTTTTATTTTACTAATAATTTTTTTAATTTCTTTTATTAAAATGGAGTATTTCAAATAATGATAATTTATTATTACTACCATGTTCAACAAAGTATAAATATTCGAAGGGTGTTGATCTATATATCCACTTAATAATCATTACTGGGCTGAAGGAATGTGCTTTGTGTGAATATTATACACTTAATGATTTTTTTAAAATTCACTCAAAAATAATTACTGCATATATTTTACCTGGAAAATGTTTCATTGCATAAATTCCTTTATCAATATGTAGGTTTTATGCCTGCACCAGGTGTCACTCCTAATGCTATGAATATTCCATTTCCTGTGCAATCCATGGGGCCTTATATCCCTTTCCCATATTATTATGTAAACAGGTATTTATATGATTTTATGTTAGTTCTTTTAAAAGCAATTTGTATTTTATAATGATATATTTGTTTTAAGCTAAGGGTGTTTGACCACTTGTGCTGGTGTTTATATAGTTACACAGAAAGTAATTAAAAATAGTAGATAAGTGGGAGTGATCTCCTCCTGACATTTTTTTAAAGTGTTATTTAAGAAAAATGTCTTGAATGGAATTAGCAAGCAATAGTTACAAAATAACTTTTAATGTAAATTTAGCATTTTTCTGAATTTATCATGTGATCATTGGAGAGTTTTTTATGATTAATTAAATGCATGTTGTTAACAGCATCCGAAAATCGAATTTTGTGTTTTAGATGTAGATGTAAAAAATGATTGAAATAAAAATTTGACAAAAAACTATACTTGTAATCAAAAATTGTACACAAAATTTAATATATTTAAGTCATTGCATTTATTGAAACTATAGACCAACAGACAGTCAAGCTCCTCATTGGGTTTGGCTTAAAATATGATAGGCATCTAGATCATTCATCCATATTAATTACATGTGTTGAATTTTATCCACAGATATCTTTGTTTTGTCATCATTTAATTTATATACAAAAAGCTGAGCTGAAAGAAAATGGATTTTGCACAAAATTTAATAGAAATCTATAACTTTGGTGTAGTGACCTTATATTGAATTTATCCATATAGTTCTATGGGCTTTTGAGGAATCTTTGTCACAAACAGACATTTTTCAAAAATGCTTCTCAAACTCTGGAAGGTCTAAAACATGCAGATTTGTCGAAATTTCGAGTTTGATTTTTTAAATATGTAACATACTTTCTCTATACTGCATATACAAGAAAGTAAAAAAGGTGGATATTTCTCTTCCATTTTTATGGGAAAAATTCAGATATCCAAGTTTTATGGGGGTAGGGTATATCAAATCTGTAATTTACACCCAGAATGTATTAAAAACTTCCAATTTTAAAATAAATGATGACATGGTGGCAAAACAATTATTTTTCATTAAATTATTTGAAAAAACTGGGAGATTTATGAAGATTCGGAATAAGAAATTAAAAGCTTTAATGGAATATTATTTTATCAGCTTGGTAAACTGACAAAGCCTTTGCATGTTTCTAGTCATACTGACATTGAGTCATTGTTAAAAACAAATGCATTTAAATAAAATAGTCAAAAGAAAAATCTTGAATAGGCAAATAGCTTAGGAATCACATTCCTCCATTAAATTTACTATTGTTTTGAAATTATATAGAAAATGTTAGTTTGTCAATTGCTGTTTGTTACTAATTTCATAGCATGAGATGAAAAATTTTAGTAATGTTAAAAAATTTTAATTTTTTTTTTAATTTATGAAGTTTTTTTTTTTATTTATTTATTTTCTAAAGTAACTTTTGCAACTCGGATAAGAAGAAAATAAAGTGTATCTTTAATGAAATATATTCATTCTGCTTGAAAAGATCTTTGTAAGAAAATTTGTTTAGTTTAAATTTCCAAATTGAGTTATAAGAAAGGCCCAAGAGACAAAATTGCCGATCTGCTTTATTGACTTTGCTTCATATCCTAAATTACCAAGAATATTTTAATCTTATTTTATATATGTTATAAAAAATACTTTTTTTTTTCATTAAAATGTTTGCACTCTTTTAAAAGTTAAAAACATCTGTAAAATTTCTAGAAAACTCTTCTCCCTTTCATATTTTATTAAATCTTGTTAGCATTATTTATAAATATTTTCTAGTAATTTCTGAACTGTCATCTTTATCAATTGTTGTTGTATCTTTGTTACTATTCATAAAATTTTGATGCCTATTTCACTGAATGTGACATTTTTTTTGCTATCTCCTTAGCAATTGTTTCACTCAACATGACATATTTCGAGAAGAATATCTCCATAAACATGGGGACAATTATAATACTTGAAAAAAAAAATATATATATATATAATTTCATAATATAGTGAATTATTTTCTTAATTTTGAAAGTGAATAATATGTTATTCACTCTTAAAAACAACATTACTGTACCAATCATTTTTTTATATAAAGTTTTTTTATTTTATAGCAACCCAGCTGTAGCTCAAAACAACATTCCTACTTCTGTGTCACAAACACCCGAACAAGAAAATGTTAAAATGCCTTCAACTACAATAACATCTACGGATTCAAATGTAGCTGTGTCAGCCTCTTCCTTTCCCAGTTATTCTAGTGATTTACAAACTATGAATTTTACTACTGTTCCAAGTAGTAAAGAACAAAATGGAGTACTGACAGACTCGAGTGCTCTTTCATCCGTTGATTCAAATGCTCACTCTGAGCCTATCCAAGGTTCAAAATAGATACTTGTAATTTATTTTGTTATATGTAACCAAATCACATTATAAAACTGGTTTTAATGAGGGAGAAAAATTCACATATAATTTTTTATAGTTTTAGTATGATGTGTATGCCTTTTTTTTTTCCTTTGCATATTTATCTATTAACATCCAAATTAATTTAAAACATAGATTACAGGAACTTTTATTTAAATTAAGTTAAAAATACCACTTTAACAGTTATAAAGTAAAATTTAAAATATTTTTTTAAAAGATTGAAAATAGTTTTAAGAAAAATTTTTGAAGGTTTATAATAAAATTTTGAAATGTAGCAGAATTTCTAAAAAGAAAAATGAAGATTAATTTCCAATAATCTTTCAATAATCTTAACTAAAATCAAAAAAGAAAGTAGAAAATTTCTAGGTTATAATATTTAAGTCCCAAGATCTGGCTAATGATTGACTTCATACCAGTTGAAAAAAATGTATACTGAATTATAACAGACATATTGGTTTATAAATTTGTGTTAGGTAAAGACATATTGATGTATTAGCATAAAGTTAAAAAGAAATAATGGATTAGTGTTCATTTCAGCTGTGAATGTAAAATTAATTATTGTCCTCTGGATGTTAAAAAAAATTAAAAAGCTCTTAATAAAAGTTCTTTCTTAAATTAAGCCTTATCAGCAATATTTCTTACTTCTTGAATTTTCTTTTTAGGATAATTTTTTAAAAATAGTTAAACCTTTACAATTTAGTATTTTTATTTTCATATTTTTCTATATGTAATTGTAATTTAACAATCTCTGGTTTCAGAATTATTTGTTTCTGTACTTGACTTATTGAAATACTTCATGCTAACAATTTTTTTAATTGTGAAAATTTGAAATTTCAAAATATTTTATCAACAAAATTTGCATTGACTAATTTTTTTTTTTTTTTTTTTGCAAATATTAAATTTTTATATTTCAGATGTACAACATTATTCTTGTGCAGCTAGGAAAAAGGTATACATGTTAATTTTTCAAAAGAAAAGTACTGTATACTTACTTTTCAAATTGTGATATTAAAAAAGATGGTGTATCTTAAGTATAAAAGTATGTAAGAATTAAATATGTAAAATTTTTATTTAAATATTCCATCAGGGAATAAACTGCTTATTTTCCAAATTTATATGACATCTGTTATTTTCCATTGCAATTTCTATGAATCACTTTATAAAAATTGCCATGTTCAGACACATTTGTGAGTTGTACATTATTTATTTTATAATTCTAAAACACATTATTTCGTTTTTTCTATAAATCTAAAATTGATACTTTTCAAAAATCTTTATAGTATTTACTAAATAATGTCAAATGTTTTTTTTTTTTTTAAAGAAATAGTTACTAAAAGTTTAAAATTTACAATAATATAAAGTTTTTTTAAATTTATATTGTAAAATATAATTTATTAATTATAAGTGTGTAATGAGTATTGTTTATACCTTTAAAATTTTTGTTGATTGTGCCTAACTTTTATATTGGCTTTAATTTGTACAGACTTGTAAATATTGTATAAAAATGTTATTGTGTAATTTCATAATAGTACTAAATGTTTTTTAAGTGTTCAAATTCTAGATATGTTGTCAATTGTTAGAATGCAACTTTAAATTTTAAAAACTAATGTTAAATTGTTACATATATTTTGAAGCTGATGCATAATTGGATGTTATCTTTTTTAAAATGCATAATTTGATTATTGCTATTTTTAAAAACATCCGTCAGAAAAGTGGTGACTGGTTTCTTGTCAACCCATAAGTTGAAACGCCTTAGGTTTTGAATTTTGAATGTTTTTTTTTAAATTCAAAATGCATGCCTTTGAATATTAAATAATTAAAAATTTTATGGAAAATTGTTCATTTTTAATTTTATATTTTTTGTTAACTTTTGGTCACATGTAGTATTATCTTTGTTGAAAATTGTATTAATAAAATAAAATTTAATATATTTATATTTCCTATCTTTAATTTTTGTTGTTTTAAATTATATTAAATTAATTGCATATAAAAATTAATTCAGTGACTGATTAATTAAAAAGTTAATTGAAACAGTGGAACGAGATGTATAAAAATCTCAAATATTGTCAAGTACTCTTTTTAAAAAAAAAAATTTGAAAGGTCCTCAAGGTTGCAGTTTCCTTTTGTTCAGAATATTGTTTGAAAAAATCCATTTTATCATATTTTGTTTTTGTTATTGAAAGAGATTTTTATGTAAAACAGCTTTTAACTTCATTTCCTCCCCCCTCTTACTTCATAATTTTTTTAAAATTTCATGTTGAATGCTGATATGTAGTTCAAAAATTTTCACTGATTGAGGTGTTGATTTTAGTTATATAATATGAAAGCCAATTTTCACAAATAGTTAAGTCCTAATATAATAGTTAAAGTGACAATTCATTAAAAAATATCATTTTGATATTTTATATAGTATATAATAATAGTACATTTTTCTTACATTATGAAACTTAATATAATAATTTAATACCTTTAAGTGATTAGAAAATGATTAAAATAAATAAATGTAAAATTTTTTAAATTAATGTTATAAAACCATGCATTGATATAAAATTATATTACTTTGCTCACACAGTTATAATATGAAAGAAATTTCTCATATTTATAATTTTTTCATGTGTTTTTAAAGCACACAAGTTGTTTTGAAAAATGAAAAACTGTTTTTATAACATGGTAGATAATTTGTTTTTATTGTTATTATTTACTGATATACAAGTTATGAAAAGATTTCATGCTTCTTTTTTACTATTTATTTCTTTCAAGGTTGATCAATTTTTATTAGTATACTTTTCATAATGTAGCCTTTTTTTTTTTTCCCCTCACCCATTCCTGGAAAGATTTGTTCTTCATGCATTGTAATTGTATAATATCGTAACGTGTCATTACTTTTGCATGGATTAATTCTCTAAATATGTTTGATAATTCAAATATATGTTCAGTCATCAACCAAAAGTTTAAAGCATCAAATATAAGTTGGTATCAAAAACATTTTCATTTTTTAATTATTCATAAAAAACAGAAATTGTAAAGATCAGCTCGGATTAAAATATTTTAGCCTCTCCTTTTCGTTATAACAGTTTTTAAACTTTACACGAAAATGAAGTTTATGCCAATACCACTTGCATATCAAGGGCCAATGGCACTGTGGGCTTTAATGTGATTATTTCTCATTTCATAAATTTTGGAAAGTTAAATGGCACCAGAAACATTGTAAGAATAAGAATATTTTATTAGATTAGGTTTTAAAAAAATTGGCACATAAAAGCACTAATGTATTGCTTCCATAAAACTCAAAAGTATACATATCCTCTTCTCACTGTTATGATCAGTAATTTTGGATGTATGTATATATTTTGAAAGAGTCTGTATATGAAATATTCATTTTTAAAATTATTTATCTAATCTAATCTAATAAAGATAAATGTATGTGTTTGTTGACACTCTATAGACCAGACTGTTTAACCTACAGCTACCCAATTTGGCTTATATGTAAACATATATATATGTTTAATCAAAAGCAGGTTCAAAGATAGAGAAGAGACTGTATTTTTAAAGTTCGCTTTATTCTCTCTTACGCAAGGCTGGCATGTTTATGTACAAGCGGCATAGGCCAGCATGTCCACTCACAGCAACAGATCAAGCAAGGTGGCATAAAAAGGAGGAGAAAAAAGTTATCCCGGTCTTATATAGCATGAGGAATTGATAGAAAAGATATTTTTTCACAGTGATTATACTCTGTTAAGACTCCGATAGGGGTTTCTCCAATTACCGTGTCAATCACAAGTAAGGGAAACACAGGGATCTTTATAAAAAAGTATGTGTTTAGGCCAGCAATTTGTATTCTTTCTCTCTTAGCGTGAGATTCGCTGTCTAAAGCATTTTTACAAAGCTTTTTTTGAATTAAGTAGAGAGAGTGGAATGTGATCAGGAAATAAGAGAATATTTTAGAATAAAATTACTATGGGCTAATTTAAGATAAGAGTTTTGTAAATTAGTTTGGATTTAAATTAGATGTTAAAATATCTTTACATACATACACACACACACACACACAAATAAAAATATGTACCTCAATTATTTTCTTTTTTTGATGAATTAAAAAATTATCTGAATTTTGATGTTTTTCGTGATTACTTCCGAAAATATTGCACAAAAACTAATTTTTCCCTTCTTTATAATGAAAAAAAAAAAAATCTCTTTATAGTGATGCCGATTTAATATCACTTAACATTTTGCTGAATTTGGCAGTTTTTTCAATATATACCTATCTTTTCTAGATTTCTGCCGATAGACTGCCAAGTTGCTCTGAGGCTCAAACACTTTTCATTGTTTCATCAAATATTCAAGAACGTAGTTTTCTGTTATTATTGAAGGCTACGGAAAAAGGATTCTGTTCAACATCTTGTAATTTAAGAGACAGTTAAAAGTGAAGTCACAATATGGCAAAATCTAAAAATTACGTTAACCCGATGCTTATGCTTTTAATAGTGCTATGATATTAGGATATTATTTCCATTAGAAAAAGGCCTTGGTGGCCTGATAGTAAGGTCTTGGCTTGTGAGCAGTAGGATTGCAGTTTCGAGACCCGATTTCACCGAAGAACCGCCGTGTAAGGGGGCTTATTGCATTAACCTGATTTGTTGGATGTTTGACCTGACGTTAAATCCGTCAGGTCAAACGTCCACCTGCTCGTGTGATGTGGAGATGGGGATGCCAGCTCAGATGCAGTCTTCGTCATCTGACCACAAACAGAACGAAAATTACGAGGTCTGTCCCAAAATAGACCTAATGCTGATTTAAAACAGGCCGTTATCTTAACCATTATAAAAGTTGGTTTACAAAATAGAATTTATAACACTCCAAATAATGCGTTTTTAATGTCGGACGATTTGGCAGAATCATGAGCATAAAATTATTAAAAGACAGTTTATCTGAAATTAAATATAACCAATATTCCCAATGAGCCAACTAATCGCTTGAAGCGACAAGTTAAAAATACATTGTCTTTTGAAAATAAGCAATCGGAATTATCAACTGTAGAAAATGATATCCTAAGCAAGCTTATAACCTCATGAAAAGTCATTAACATTGCGTAAAAAAACAACTAATCTGTTATAAAAGACTGTATCTTTTAATTCAGTTTTCTGAAGAAAAAGATATACACCGAAGAGCCATTACATTATGACCACCCTGCTAATAACATGTAGGACCCACTTTAGCCCTCAAAACTGCTGGCCCCCGCCGTGGCATTGATTCCACCAGGTGCTGATAGGTAGTCTGAGGTATCTGGTACCAAGCGCACACCAACTGGTCCTGCAATTCCCTCATATTGCGAGGGGGTAGCTTGGCAGCACGAATTTGGTTTTCCAAGTAGGAGCACAAATTCTCTATTGGATTAATGTCAGGTGAGTTTGGGCGCCAAGACATGACTTGAAAGTCACTGGAATGTTCCTCGAACCAATCCGTGACGATTCCACCCTTATGACATGGTGCATTATCCTGTTGGTACACGCCATCCCCCGCAGGATACACTGTTGCCATGAATGGGTGAACCTGGTCTGCAACCATGTTCACGTAACTTCCAGATGTCAAGAATTGTTCTATGGGGATTATGGGTCCTAATGTGCTCCATGAAAACATTGCCCACACCATAATACCCCCACACCGGCTTGTCTCCGTCCAACTGCGCATTCGGGAGCAAGGGTTTCATTTGGAAATCGGCGTATTCTCACACGCCCGTCGAAATGATGGACCAGAAAACGTGATTCGTCGGACCATGCAACCTTCTTCCATTCCTCTGGTGTCCAATTTCTATGTTTCTTGGCCCATAGCAGACGCATCTGGCGATTACGTTCCGTTAGTGCAGGAGCATGCCTCGGCCTCCGGCAGCGTAGGCCCATACGCAACAATGTACGCTGCACAGTGTGTTGAGAAACATTGCCTGGGTCACCACTGTTGTAGCTGGTGGGGATTTCGGCTGTTGTAGCCCTTCGGTCACGGCGAACAATGCGTAGCAATCTCCGCTCTCCTCTGGAATCAATACGCCGTGGACGACACACTTTTGGCCGGCGACTTGCCATTTCACCATCCCTCACCACCTTTGATATGTGCTCACAACAACTGCACGTGAACAGCCCACTAAACGCGCCGTTTCTGATATTGATGTTCCAAGTCACCGAGCCATAACGATTTGACTTTTATCAAAGTCTGATAAATCCGCTGCTTTTCCCATTATGTCGCTAATCGCACTATGTTTAGAAAGACACTGCATACCCGTTTTATATACTCCAATATCAACCACGCACGCGCAGTGGTTCTGCTCCTGGGCAAGCCCATTCTCATAGAGGGAGGGTGGTCATAATGTAATGGCTCTTCGGTGTATATTTCTATGCTGACAAATTATCATTCCTTATAATCTGTAATTCAAATTAAAAGAATACCCATGACTAAAAAGCGCCCACCACCGATGACATTTCAAGTATGGAAATAAAACACCACTTCCTTCATCTTTTGTAGTTTAGTAATGATGTGGACTTCAGTTCACTCAGATATTCGACTTCCAGTGACGAAATGTACTTCTTACGGTAGAAGATATGCCATGACCGACATTAACGACTCAACTTTATTGCTATCTCAGTTACCGAGACCATGATCAGTCAGTTTAGTCCTGATTGTCCTCGAGCAAAAGTAATTCTAATGCAATTGTATAATAAATATGCCCCGCAGTGGAAATAATTAAATATGTGGACGAGAAATGAGATATGCAGGACACATCAATATTAAAGGGTAGACTACTTTTTTTCTAGTGTAGGAAATACTATCGCTATTTTGCTATTCTGGATTACTAGCAATGTTTTTGTCCATTTATACTAAAATGATTGGCCGGTAATATTCATTAGTACTTAACCATAATTCCTGCTTTCAGTTTACCATGACTGCGGTCAGACTACAGATACTTAAGCAGGATGGGGTTGAAGCTCTGCTCCGTGAATATTCAATAAGTATTAGGCTCATGGTAATTTCAAATATTTCTTTTTTTTTTTTTTTTTTTGGTCCGTTTATTTTGAAAATATAAACCAAGAGTCACAGCATTTTCTTTTTAATCAACAACAAAACATTATTTTAATCTGAATTGTTTAAGTCATTTTTAAAATGATGGTAAAATCTTGGGAAAGACAATTATTAGTTCATCAGGAAGAATATAGTGATTAACGCTTTAAATCAGTCGTGTGAATTTTAAATCTATGCTGATCCTAGTGTGCTTATCATCTATCTATGCTAAAATTTTATGTTCATTTCTAAACGAGCAATCTTAAAACAGAGCTTGCAAAAAGGAGCGTCTGAATCAAGATAACAAGATTACAATAATATTTAACAGGACAGAGCAATTTTCGCAGGGCGATCACATGACTACAGTATGGTATAAACGCCTACCAGACAATTATTTGCCGTTGTCCCATTAGGATGACGTAACGCATAATCATTTATTGCTCCCAATAATTAACCCGTAATTGGAGATATGAATTTCCTCACAGGACCAAAGACAGGAAATATAAAAAAATCATTGTTATTTTTATTTTTTATCTTTTGTAAACAGCATTAGAATTCATTTTATAAACAGAATACATTCAGGAAATCATGTAATTACCAAAAATAGTAATATTAAAAATGTTAAATGTTATAATATTAAATGCTGGAAAGATGTTATAAGAAAAACCTAACCAATCTTTTAATGAGTATTTATCTCGTTTAGATATTACGGAATTACAATTATGTTCATAACTAATAGAAATGATTAACAAAAGTGAAGAATACAATACTTTAAAACATTATTATAAGAATATTTCTTTATTCTTTTTATATTATTCAAATTTAAAAGCAGTAATTTGAAACAGTAGACCCATAAAGCAGCGTAATTCCAATCACGCAGATATCTTGATCTATATATTCTTGGATCATTGCAATACATTTAAGATTTAAATAGTTTACAATCATAAGCAGCATGCCGGACGAGGAAATGCAAGTCCAGGCTTCATTTTCAATCACATATAGCAGTTGAAAATTTGGAAGAATTCTGAGCAACTTTAAAATAATATTGTGGAAGGCATTTGAGAATTTGAACTTGTTAATGGCCTCTTGGATCTATTTTTTCTTACCCATAGAAACTATTTACCATGTAAACCATATTTCCTTGCTGTTTTTCTGAATCTACATTCGAATTGTCATCACTTTTTTCTTCATGATCATGCTCTAGATCCATAGATTTTTTTTAAAACCTCGTTTTAATTTAATTTTATTAAAGTCCTGTTTTAAAGCAACACTAGGGCTACTTTGGGACGCTCCTCGTAATTTTGAGCTGCAGTCAGGTGACGAGGTAGAACTTGAGCTGGCACCCACCCTCCTCACGCCACCACCGGGAGGACATTTGGTCTGACGGATTTAGCATGCAGCACACCCTCTTAACTCGATGGTTTTTCGGTGGAATCGGACCTCGAACCATAAACCTTAAGGCTCACGAACAGAGAATTTACCACCAGGCCACCATGAGCTTTTTTAACCTCGTGTGAAAGTGCTTATGTCCGGCATTCGATGGCGATTCAAAATTACAATAAGTATATCTAACCATATTCGATTAGAAAACGGAACGCAATAGATTACCTTCGTACCTCTGAAATCTGGTGTAGGCTAATATACATAATAAGCACGGCATTAAGGATAAAGCCTTAAAATGTTCATTTAATTATATTTCATTTTTGTGCTTGGAAATATATGATCTATCATAAAAAGTTTCTCTTTGCAAATTTTTTCTTTTCTTATTTTATAAATGCCCTATTGTCGAATAATCACTTGAAAGCGTTTTTTAAAAAAATGTTTCGCTAAAATAAGCGCGAATTCAACCAATAGCTACAGTGGGCCCCAAAATTGAGTATACACTTCGAAAGTCTCAAATATTTTGTGAACAATAAGCCAAATTTTACTGTGAAATAATGGAATTTTTCGGTGACGATCCTCAAATCCTGTCTCTCTTGCTTTGTGAGCAAATAAAGTAGTTTCTTATTTTCTTTTTTCCAAAAAAGAAATGAATATGAACATTTTCCGAAAAACTATGTCACAAAATTGAGTATACACTCAATGAAATTGCCAGTTTACTACCACTTTTTAAAAAAATATGAATTCGTTAAACTATTATTGCCGTTGTATATAACAAATGTAAACTTTTAAATAGTTTTTCACTGACATAATTAACTTTATTGCAATCTTAAAATCACGAAATGAGCTCTAGGAAGGAAACTTCTGAAAGTGAACGTAGTCATTAAATGGTCAGAAGATGAAAATCTCTCCGAGAAATTGCTTCGTTAATTAGAAAAAATCATGGTTGTGTTCAGAAAATAATTCAAAAGTATCTAAAAACTGGATCTGTCGCCAATATTCCAGGAAGAGGACGTAAGGAAATTTTAAGAGCTACAGCAAAGTGGAAGATTATACGTTCCGTAAAGAAAAATCCTCAGTTATGCGTCCCAAAACTTGCATCGTTGATGTCCTCAGAGATTGGAAAAACCATTTCAGCTGAAACTGTTAGACGTGTTCTTCATAATGCAGGATTTCATGGCCGTACTCCAAGACGAAAACCTCTCATTAGTCACACCAATAGAAAAAAAGGCTTTCTTTCGCAAAAAATCATATTTCAAAACCGGAATCATTCTGGAACACTGTTCTGTTCTCCGATGAGAGCAAATTTAATCTGTACGGAAGTGACAGACGATATAAAGTATGGAGACAAGTTGGGAAAAAAGTAGACCCTGCGAACACCATAAAGACAGTTAAGTATGGAGATGGATCCGTCCTCGTTTGGGGCTATATGGCAGCAAGAGGAGTAGGAGAGCTTGTCTTTATTGATGGCATTATGGACAGAATGGTATATCTTGACATCTGAAAGAATAATTTACATAAAAGTGCCAACAAAGTAGGACTTGGGTCAAACTTCGTCATCCAGCAAGACAATGATCCGAAACATACTGCGAAGATAGTCAAGTTATATTTGTCGTACCATTGTAAGCAGCAACTACACGCTCCACCAAAATCTCCAGATCTAAATTTTATAGAAAATTTATGGGCTCAGTTGGAAACAACCGTCCGTGAACATGATGTGGCAAGTAAAGAGGATCTAAAGAAGATCTTACGAGAAGAGTGAGCAAAAATTTCAGTTGAAGCAGCAAAAAGGCTGGTGTAATCCATGCCTAAAAGATTACGAGATGTGATCCAGGCAAAAGGATATGCAACGAAATATTAATTTGCTTTTATTATGAAAATTAATAAAGATGTATACTCAATTTTGTGGTGTAGTTTTTAATCCAAGTCTCATATTTATAATCTTTTTTTAAAAAATTTTTTTATTTCGTAATTTTTTTCTGTACCCATTGGAAGAGGAGGGAAATTAGTATTGACAGTATAACACACGATTTCCTTTTTGCAAAATTTAGGTTGTTAGATTGGGTTGTTAGTTGAGGCTCACTGTATATAAGCAACTAGGGAGATGAAACGAAGCATTTCTTTATTTTAACGATGGATTTTTTTAATAAACTTTCTAAGATGTATTGCAAAGCAAGAAATGCGGAAGCGAAGACTTATATTCCATACAAGAATATTCTGCTGTTTACCGTTTAAATTATTCTTTTCCAGCGTATTCACTTCCCTATTAGCACGAGATATTTCGCTTTATTTCCATTCCTGACATAATTTCAATGACGACCAACATCTTGCAGATATTCGGCATTTTGTGCTGATTCACGACCATTGTAAACATGCGTTACTGATTGAAATAGAACGGATAAACAGTGAGGTGTTTTCCCCCCCTTTTTTCCCCCGACTTGAGTGGTTTAATCGATAAGAAATATCGAGCTACTTCTGAATGTTTTTTGAGTGAAAAAAACAAATGAATTTGAGTGAATAAACCGCTGAAATAAAAACACTATAAGCAGCAAATAAATGACAACCCAAATACCTGCTTGAAAGATTTGATGAAAACAAACTTAAAAAATAAAAACATATTTATAGTATTTTAATCTCACTTAAAATATCACTTTGTTTCCTTAAAGACCACAAACCCTCTCATTCAAGATCGTATTTGGATATCAAAAACAGCTTTTTGAAATTCTTATGAGCGATTCGACTATTAAGGCCTTGTCAATAAACAAGCGGTGAACGAACTTTTAACTGTAACTGTTCTGCAACGAAAACTGAATCTGCAAATTCATTTCTGAAAACTAATATAGCTTCTTTAGTGTTGTCAGTCATTGTTTTCATTAGTGTATTCTAAGTACGTTGCTGATTTCTTATTTATTTTCAAATTAATATTTATGTGTTGTATTGGTTTATATTTCATGTCATTCTTTTAAATATTTTGAATTAAATACTGGTATAGCAATAATATTGTTATGATACTGTTTTTGTTGTAGTTATGGATCGCCTCTTAAGACTTGGTGGTGGTTTGGCCAGCCTTGGGCAGGTATGTTAACATTTCATTAATGAAAATTGACTTTTGTTTAATCGAATGTTTCTTGGGTCTTTGAAAATCTTTTTATTATATATATGTGTGTGTGTGTGTGTATCGATATTATGAGTAGTGGAATGTTTTTTTCATTAAAAAAATATAGTTATTTCATGAGTTTTTTAAATAAAATAATTATGATATATTCAATTTTTGAGACTGTTACTTGATTCTCTGTTATATCTTGTATTTCATGTTTTTAGTTTTCCTATTAGTGCATAATCACTAATTTTTTTATTATTTTTCAATTTGTATGCTAAATGTGTAAAAAAAAGTTGCATATTCCCTTAATTTTCATCAATAAAACATACTGTCAGACATTTAAATGCAAAGTAAACATTGATTTCAAATCTTTGAATGAAAAAAAAAAAATCTTTTTGTATTCCAAAGATATGAATTTTAATCAGAGTTGAGAGTTTATATAAATTTGATGTAAATGAAAAATGAGAAATTATATTTAAAACACAAAAAAGACGTAGTATCCTTTCAGAAATGCCTATGATGTTTCTTTTTTGCATTGTATTTAAATTTTAAATCCATAGCCTAGATATACATTATGCATCAAAATTTAATATATAAATTCAAATTAAAGTTATTCAGAATATTTTTTTATTGCAGATTACCTAAAGATTTGATAAAAATTAAAAACATTGCACATATTTTTTTGTCAAATTATGGCAAAAGTACAAAACATCATAAATATTATCTAAAAAATACTTATAAATTACCATATTTTGGTAATTTATTACCTTTAAATGAATGTAGTTTGATGATAGTGCCATAGTATTTAATTTTGTTGAAAAATTTCCTTAGTATAAGTATTTTTTAAAAAGAAGCAATAAAGTAAAATATTTTATCGATCACATAATGTGTTGTTTCTTGAAAGCAGTACAAAAATTCAAGTTAATTGGTTACTTTTCACTATATGTGTCTTTTACACCACGAAACTCATCCAACTGATTTTCAAAATTACATAAATTTTGTAATATTAAGAATTGGTGGCATGAAAAATTCATGTTTAATATGAAAATCCTGAAAACTTTACAAATAAATTATGCAAACTAGCATATTATTTATGTTTTCTTTTGTTTGTTTTATTTCTCTTATTAAAGGTACAGCATAATTTTGGGGTAGAATCAACAACCATGTGCTTAACTCTTAAAACACAAAAATTTTGATGCAGACGTTGCAATAATGTTAAATAAATTTGTTAACTAGTACATTTATTAGGATCATGCTTCTTATGTACAATGCAATAATTCATCTTGCTTTCATCTTCATTATTTCACTAGAAAATTGTGATTCTGTTACATCTATTGCTTCTTCCTCTCCTATCCAAATCTTCTGTTCTTTACAACAGTACAGAATGAAGATCTATTAGCTTGTTGGTTCTTCTAATTTTGGATTTGTTCTTCCACTAACTCATCAATATTTTTTGCTAAGTATCTATTGTCCATAATCTTGGTCAGAATCAAAATTTTGTGAATCAAGGCTCCACAGTACTGACTATATTTAAATCCCTTGTAGTTATTTTCGAAAGGATGTCTTCACTAAACTTCTTCCATTTAGATATACGATCTTTTTTCAAACTTGCATTCAAAGAAGACTTATAAAGCCAATCCAGCATGTGATATCTGAATGTCTTCTTGTTGCTTGTTTTGTGAATTAATAATTGTACTGAAGAAATTTTAATTTGAAATTTTTCTTTTATATATAATGTATCAAAAATGTTTTTCTTGAAACAGACATTTGTTCTTATTTTTATGTAGGCTCCTCCTCCGACAGATGGAGCTGTTGTTGATACTGCAGAACAAGTTTACATTTCATCTTTGGCTTTGTTGAAGGTAATTCCATCTTTATTTTAAAAAAATGTAGGGATTGTAGAAAATCTCTAATAATAATTTAAATTATAAATTTGTTAGTATTTTTTAAACATTCTTATTGAATTATGATTTGAATTAATCATTTAGGGCTAACTGTCTTTTAACAAAAATGCACAGTTTATATAAATTTATTATAATGACTCTTATAATAAATTATTTCATTTTGAATTGTTAATATTGAAGAATGATGCTTATTTAAAATTTGATGGGTAGAATTTGATAAATATCTTTGTGCTTGATGATTTTATTTCAAGCTTTTTATGAAAAGTTGTAAGGTTTTTATCACTAGTATGATGTATGGTAATTGCATTTCATAATTTAATAAGCTTTTAATTTTTCAGCCATGGGGGCTGAATTTGGGGCTCATTTGAATTATAAATTGAAAATATATTGGACTTTTATAATAAAAATGATCAAAAAATCAAATCGTAAAAATCAAAAAAATTATTCTTTAATAAATTCATTTTTGATGATGGTAATTATAAAGCTTTCTGTAATACTGTGTAACTATTCCGGTGTTTTTTCATCAGCTGTGTGCAGCGAGAAATCTCCAAGTAATGTGAGATTCCACCAAATTTGGCACCATGTGCTCGATTTGTTTTGCCATTTGCTTTGCTTGGCGACGGCTAGCATTAAATTCACATTAGCAATATTTGTGCCATATTTATGGAAAAGTACCATTATTCCTTTAGTTGGGAGCTTTGATCCTCATAAAGACCCTTTCTTCAAGTGAAACAGCATTTTGTGGTCCGATTTTCACTTGAGTTTCAAATTATAGAACGATGTATTAATTAATTATAAATAAAAAATGAATGCAATATGTTTTTTAAACCATTTTTTTTATTCCATTCCCTGGAAAATCATTGATTTTTTTTTATCAGTTTCCTGATGTGTGTATTTAAGAGTGTTAACAAAACAGGAATGGCAAAAACTATTACACTGTCAGTAGCTTAAAATACAATCCTGTAAATTCACAATTCATTTTTTAAGAGGCACTAGTCTAAATGCTGTATTGTTACAACATGTTTTAGTGTTTTTGTTCTGTAAGATATCAGATTTATTTTGTATGTAAAAACTCTTGTAAATTTCCGAGTGAAATCAGCTATATAAAAATTATTAAGTTAGCCAAATGTTTCAGTTCTTAGAAATAAGTGAAAATGTGTATTCCTAACTTCCTGTATTTTTATCATTGATTAGAGTTTTAAATGGTGTGTATTTTTCACAGTCATGAAATGACAGAAGAACTGCATTATATATTTCAATTTGTTTAAGATTTCTAAAAGTATACAATAAGAAACTAAATATTTTAAAGCTATTATGCTTTATATCCTAAATTAGAACATAAAAGTTTTACAACATTTAATATGCAATATTTATTTATTAGATGTTGAAACATGGTAGAGCTGGTGTTCCAATGGAAGTCATGGGTCTTATGCTGGGTGAATTTGTTGATGATTATACTGTCCGAGTTATCGATGTATTTGCTATGCCTCAATCAGGAACTGTAAGTAATAATATAGGAAATAATAATATCATGAAAATTAAGATATCTAATTCTTAAAAAAGAAAAGCTTAATTTGCAAAGCTCATTGTAAGCTTATTTTATAAAATATATTTCTACTCTGATGTTGAAATAAAGGGCAAAATGTGTTTTTATGCCTATGATTATTTCATATAAAAGATAAAATAACAATAAAGTGAACTTTAATATAAAGGAATATATAATTATATTTGCCTAAATTATGTACTGCTATGGTTTCTTAATTAAAATCTTTACCAAGAAATTAAAATTTAGTATCTTTTCAGGGTGTAAGTGTTGAAGCTGTAGATCCTGTCTTTCAAGCAAAAATGTTAGACATGTTAAAACAAACTGGCAGGTAAATAAATTCTATTTTATATTAATTCAAATTGTTGTTTTTTAATGTTTCTTTTAATTTCCAACTTTTAAGTTGTAAAAAAGCTTAATTTCACTTATTAATTTCAAAATCATTAGCAAACTTGTAGATGAATGTGTCGCATGATACTGAGTGTACAATTAGTATATAGAAATATATGTAAATGTTTCTGACATATTTAAGAAAATATTTCTGTTAGTGAATTAAAGTATTTTTTAAAATCTAAATGTCTTATTTCATCAATGAATATACACAAAAAAAATTATGTACTATAAAATTATATTTACCAAGCTTAGTAGCTTGAATCCTGTTTTAGATGCTGAAATGATTATCTATATTCCTTTGAAATAGTGAAATAATAAATTCCTTAAATGGGCTAACTATTTGTAATAATCAGCTGGCTATCTATAAATAGTTAGTGAAACTATTTATAATTGTTAGTAATTTTGATGTGCCAGTGATGGAAGAGTGAAACGAAAACTCATTTTGTGTACCAATATATCTAACTTATAAAAAAGGTATTTCTGGTTTTTGCAATGAAAATATATGTAAATTTTTGCAATATTACATATTCTGCTTTCAATAAAAATAAAATTTTCTGTTATATACTCAAATACCTTTTATTAATGTGACTAAATTTATCAACATTTTACTCTTTTTTAAGTTGTCTCATATTTCTTAGGGTTTTTGCCCCCCTTAATTTGTATTAACAATTTTCATCTGGTAGATTTCAAAATAGCTGATCAGTTAATACATTGAGATGAATACACAAATATAATGTGCTTTATATAATCATCAAAATACAAAAAGACAAGCTTTTATTAAATTATATTGTATATATAAGAAATATATTGGAGAACATTGTAGAAAAGATTGTTTATTCAGATGAAGGGAGGGATGAAGCTCTTTTAAAACAAGAAAATTGTATTTTATAACAACTCACATTTATTTTTTATTTAAGTTTAGAAATTTTCTCTTAATTAAATATGTGTAAAAATTTATAGAAATGTTATGCTTCTATATTAAATAAATTATTTAATTAAAAAAGACTTCTGCTTATTAGATGAGAAAAGATATTTTGTTAGCAGAATTTTATGTAGAATAATGTTGTGTAACTTAATATTATGCTATTTACATATCTAATTGGGACTCTTTTGTTTCACTGTGGTAAGGTACAGTTTTCTGAGGGCACCAATATGTTGTCATTAGATGACACAATGCTGTACCATATAAGCTTCAAGTCCTTTGAAAATATAATCTTTTTTTTGAGGGGGGGGGGTATATTTTTTGAAAGAAGGGTTAAGCATGTAAATAATTTCTACTTATCTTTTCTCTCTCTCTCTCTCTCTGTGTATATATAATATAAATGATTTAAAATTTTTGAAGCATATGGCAGGTCCAAAGACATTGAAGACTTTTCATTTTAAAATTTGCTTTATTCCATCTCCGGAGACTAGCATGCATATTTACAAGTAAGATGTGACGGAAAAGGGTGCAAGGGGAAAAAAATTTCTCTTGTTTTTTTATACCATATTTTGATTGGGAAAATATTGTTTATAGTGCTAATATATGATTAAGATTCCCATAGGGATTTCTGAACATGTGACTTTTAAAGCAGGGGAAACACGGGAATCTATTTATAAAATTGCTTGTAGAGATCAGCAACTTTTATTAATCACTCTCACTGTGAGATACACTGACTAAACATTTTTACAAAGCATTTATTGAATTAAGTACATGATGTGGAATTGGATCAGGAAATAAGAATATTTTTAGAATGAAAATATGGGCTAAATTGAGCTTAAAATTAAGAAATTAATTGTTAACTTTTAAAATATTGTGTTATATATATATACATTATTAATGAATATAATTTTTCAAGGCCAGAGATGGTGGTTGGCTGGTATCACTCCCATCCTGGATTTGGCTGTTGGTTATCTGGTGTAGATATTAATACACAGCAGAGTTTTGAAGCACTTTCTGAAAGAGCTGTTGCTGTAGTAGTTGATCCCATACAGAGTGTGAAAGGAAAGGTATGCTTTCAAGTTTTTTGCATTTTTTCTCAAAATGTATTTTTAGTGTGGGGAATTTTTGAATTTAAAAATATCACTAAATTTTTAATTTATCTACATCTAGGTTGTAATCGATGCTTTCCGATTAATCAATCCAAATATGGTGGTTCTTGGCCAGGAACCTAGGCAGACAACCTCTAATCTTGGACATCTATCCAAGCCATCAATTCAGGTGAATATAAGTTTTTGCATATATATTTTAAATGGTGTTGTTACACCTTCATGTCCACAATTTTAGGAATTTTTATAGTTACTAAGCAAATTAGGTGAATACATGAGTTATGGATATATAGTGAAAAATTACAAAAAATGCTTATTGCTATCTTCTTAAATTGTCACTCACAGCTATGCTGGTGAAACAATTTTTTTTTAGCATGGGTTTAAAAAAAAATGATTTTTTTTTTCAGCATAAATGCTAAAGCACTATAGTTACTTCTCGTTATAAAATATGTATGCAAAATTTGTTACGATGTTAAATTGAGCAATGGTGATTTTTGAAAAATAGTTTGTGAAACAAAATAATATTCTTTGCTTTTTTTTAATTAAAAAACATTGTTTCTCTTATTTATTTGCTTAGTAAATTTGAGGAATGTTTTAATCGAAATTATTAGGAAATATCTTTTTATCGATTGTTTGTAGATGTGCAGTATATGTAATAAATTTGTAAGAAGTACTATGGAAGACTAGTTAACCAATATTGGAGGGTATATACCTTGATTAGTTTCTCATATGTTTTTATTTTAAATATCCTTTTCTTTTTATAGGCCTTGATCCATGGTTTAAATCGGCATTACTATTCTATATCCATAAATTATAGAAAGAATGAGTTAGAACAAAAAGTAAGCTGTCTGTTAATACTTTATCTTTTTAATTAAATTTACATGTTATTTCTTGCCTCCATTTCATTTGTATTTGATATTATTCATAAAAGTTAGTATCCTTGTTTAACAGAACAAAAACATAACATTTTTTTTTCACTTTTTTTTTAAATCAAAGAATCATATTTGTATTGAAATTTGTCATCAAACAGTGAAAACCTAATGCTTGTAGTAATTATGTTAGTTATATTTAATAACTTTTGTGAAAGTGTCAGACAATGAAATTAAGTTAGGCTTATTCACTGTTTGTTGCATTGTTGGGATAGTGATTAATACCTAGAATCTTAATAAACTTTGTTTATTTTGTATGAAATGAAATCTTTTGAATAATTTTTCAACACTTGCATTGCATTTTTGTTATTAAAATATGTACAGTTAAATTTTTTTCAAGTAAAAAAATTATTTTAATTGCTTGACAATGGAACATAATATAAAGATAGTAACTATTTCCCCCTTCTTCAAAACTCTTCAAAAAAAAAAAAGTTTGGACTTTCTTGTAAATTACTTAATTGTAAATTAATTTCTTGTAATTACAATATATCTCAGCTTTCTTTGAAGGACAAATTTTACCTTCCCCACTTTTTTTATAACATTTTAATATCTCTTCTTGGTTTTATTTAATATATTTTGAAGTTTTTAGATAATTTAACTTAAAATATTAGCTTTTGCTCTGCTAGACTAAAAATATAGTAGGAAATTCTAATGAAGTGCTTGAATTTTTTTCCAAAAATTTTTTTTTTCTTCCTCTCTTTCCTCCCCCTCCTCAAATAGAAATTACAGCATTTTGATGCTATTTATTTTAAACATAAACTAATTCTTAATTGATCATTTATATTTTATTTGTAATGTATTGTTTTATGTTATTTGTTGTATATCTTATAGTTTTTTTAAAAAATTGTTAAAAGATGCTATACACTCTATTTTAAATAATAAAGGCTTGATTCATTTGATGCTTCATGATGAATTTTCTTCAATATTGTGCTCTTTTTGGAATCAATAATATTTATTACCAGCTAATAAATAGTGCATGATTTTAATAAAGAATATGCTCTAAAATTTTGGACTTTTTTTGTTGTGTTGACTTATTTCAGATAAACAGCCAAATCAGTTCAAAATTTCAGTTTTGTATCTGACATTCAAATCGCTTCCTGTCAATTAATTTTTTTTTTTCATAAATCAGTTATTAACAGTGACTTATAGTTTAACATATTTTAAGTCTAATCTAGAAGAAGAAGGCTATTGTTTTACAATTGGCTTATTTCTACTTGTTTCTTTTAAAACAATTGTGAATTCCTTTTAATGCTATTAAAATTTTTTAGATGTTACTCAATCTCCATAAAAAGAGTTGGATGGATGGTTTAATGCTACAAGATTATAATGAGCATTCACAGATCAATGAAAAAACAGTTACCGAAATGTTGGAATTGGCAAAGGCTTATAATAAGGTAATTTTTAGTCATATTTTTAAATAAAGGAAATAAATTTCAATTTTGTGTGAAAGAAAATTTCATGTTGCAGTTACTTATATTAATATTTAGCTTACTTTAATATCATTTTGTTTCGTTTTCATTTATTATTTATTTGTTTAATTTTACTGACAATGTGTTTGTTAAAAAAAATTGATATTTCCTTGGGGTTTTGTCCCATCCTCTATCTTCCTTTCTTCCTCTCTGAGGTTTGTAATACAATTTAAGATTGTAAATATATTTGTGAAAATACAACTATATATTTATAACAAATGTATCTCATTATTAAAATTCAGTTGTATCATTTTTAAAGTCATATGATTGAGCAATAATTACCATTTAAAACTGGAGTAGATTGTCTTGAGATTTAAAAAGGAAAAAAAAAAATATTGACAAAGATTTTTAATCATATAATTAGTTATTAATATGAGTAAAATTTTTAGTAGTAACTATTATTTACCATTAAAATTTATGATTGTTTATGAAAAGTCATCATTAAATCTTCATATATTTAAAAAGTCTTACTGTCTAAATTACCAAAATGTTTAACAGTTTTTTTAATACAAATTTTTAATATTTATTAATGATGCCTTAGAATATTGTGTATTCTGTAATTAGTTTGATATAATGTTCAAGTGATATAATTATATTCAAATATTTATCAAATTTTTTAGTCACTAGAAGAAGAGGATAAGATGACTCCTGAGCAATTAGCAATTAAGAATGTTGGCAAACAGGTAAAAAGTCTATTAACAAATGAAAAATAAAAAAAAAAACAAAACAATTATCTTTCATTTTATCTCAACATTGAATCTTAATTAATCTGTTTCAGGATCCCAAGCGACACTTGGAAGAGCATGTTGATTCTTTAATGAACTCTAACATTGTGCAGTGCTTAGGAGCTATGTTGGATACTGTTGTATTTCAGTGATATACTCTTACATTCATCATATTTTAATAAATTCATTACTCTTAAATCTAATAAATACTTTAGTGTGTGTTTTTATGAAGTATGTTCTGAAATTTACTGAGCCCTTGACATCCATTTGCTTTTCTCATTATATTATTACTTAAAACTTTGTATAATTTGTCTAGATTTTTAACATTTTAGATATAATTTTAATCCATAAAGGATTAATGTTTGAAAAATTTTCAAATGAATTAATTGGTTTCAAGAATTGAAGCTTGAGAGTTTTTCTAATGATAATTTGTCATCATTATCCTAGAAGTTATTCCAATAGCATCTTACAGTTAAAGGATTATAAAATGATATTCTTCAGATTTCAGTCGTGCCTTAAAGTTCTTAAAGGATTAATTTAGGAACTATACACACACACACAATTTTCGAGAATTGGTAAAAAATTTAAGGAAAATGTTGGCATGTAAAATCAGTTTATTATTTAAAATTGCTTAAGAATATTTACAAATTTAAGACCAATATTTTAAAATACCATTTTGGCACACACCCTCCCATTACTAATGACATCCATTTCTCTGTTAATGAAATATGTAAGAAATTTAAGATGTGAACAATTTTTTTAAGACATGAACCAATTGTTATATATTAAATATGTTTATATCCTCACATACAAAACTCATTTTATAACTCTTCTATGAATGAAACATTTAAAAAAAGATTAATTTTGTTACTTTGAAAAAAAAGTTGTTGAGAAGTGGAAAGAAAATTATGAGGATAGATTTCTACATGCATCTTTTATTTCATATCTGTTTCATTATATGGAAGGATAATAAATTAAACAGAAGAATATCAGTTAAGAAAATAGTGTTTTTGTACCATACCAGTTAAAGTCTGATGTGGTACAAAATTTTGGAAAGGAAATTCCAATGTAGGTGACATCCTTGCTATCAATCTGGGATTCAGAATTTTGCTTTCCAATTAGTTCATTAAGCTATATTTTAAATAAGTTAATATAACTTAACTAAATTAAATAATAATTTTGCATTTTTTTTTAAATTTATGTTTTATAGTTTTTCAGGTCTGACATATGTTGAATATATTTTGGAAGGTTAATGTACTGGGTTTAGTGCAGAAATAGATATTTGGAGATTGGATTTTCAGATATCTTTCTCTGGTCATAATTTAAAATTTATACTTTTTGAATTATATCTTCAGTAGTTCTTGTACTGTTTGAAAAAACACTGATACAAATTAATAATTCATTTATATCATTGGAAAGTTTTATATATTCACATTTCATTTCATGATATTTTGTTCTTGAAAACAATTATACTTACTAAAATGTATTATAATTGCTTAAAATAGTATTTAATTTTTGAAGCATATGTTTTTTTATTAAAAAATTCAATATATAAGTTGATAACTTTTTAGTTAAGATTTTTTCATACGTTTTATTTGATGAACATATTATTTCATACTTATAAAAATATTGTTAATTATTATTTGGGTTAGACAGTCTTTATTGAATGTGTTCTAACTCCTTGCCTATTTCAAAAAAATTGACTTTAGATTTGACAACTTTTGCAAATGTTGAGAAATTAGAACAACACTATACTACATACTCATAGTTCTTCTTGCAACTACATTTCATTTAAAGAAACTTGCATCATATCTCGTACAAGAGTTGCATTCCATAATCTTTTTAGGTAAAAAATTTATTCTTTAAAGTAATATTTTTTTAATGGGCTAGTACTGAATTATATGATAAAATTTACCAATCATTATGTGAAGTTATTGAAATATATATAATTTTGCAAATCTATAAGACAAATAATTAAATACTGCAGTTCCTTATGTGTCTTTTTAATTATTAATTTTCCTAATTAAATTTAAGTTTTTTCATAAGCCTTATTTCCACCCTTAAAATATTTTTAAATACCATGACTAGAAAAAAAATTTGCTTTTTAAAGAGTTAAAAGAATTAATCTTTTCTTGTCTAAATAAAAATCTCAATGAATACCTTCAAAATTAGAGGATCTGCACAATTTGTTTTTAATGTTGCTTTTTGATCCATTTAAATTTTAGAAATTTGTGAAAGAATTGAATTGATTTTATTAATATAGTATGACTAATCATTAAAATGTAGAAAGAAAGTAATATTTTAAATATTTTTTTTTTCTTATTTTCTTTTTATGTGAATAATTTTGATTATTTTTCACACTCTCTTGATAAATATTTTTCAAATTACATATTAGTATTCTCATTGTCATGTTTTCCCCAATATTTAAAATTATGCACTTTTCATATATTTTAAAGTATTGATATGTCTTCAACGTTTTATAGTAAAAAGGTTCCATGTTTTACTTTTGGCCATTATCCATATTTTCTTATTTCTATTTTCTTAAGTTTTTGAAAGTTAGGCTATATAATTAATTACTGGTGTCATTATTCACTTCCTCTTTTATATCTATATTATATGGATAATACAGATGAGAAAAAGAAAGCATTTAACTAACAAGCAAATTCATAACATTCTTTGCCTATACTTATAATAAAGCTCAATGTGTGTGTTGGCTTCTGTCTACAAGTCAGACCGTTGGACCTACAGCTACCAAATTTGGTACATGTATACCTTGGAGGACGGGAATGTGCACCTTGTTGGAGCCCTTTTTTCGAATTTTTAATTATAACTTGAATTAATTAAAATTTAAGCAAAATTTTGACGTTTTTCCGCTATAACTTCCGAAAATATTACTGCACAAACATGATTTTTCTATCAATTAAAAATAAAAATAATTAACTTTCTAACAGTATCAGTTTTTTAAAATTTATAACGTAAGCTTCTATTTTTAACGAAGAAATATTTTAACCATGTTTTTAGCACGTGACTGGATAAAATAAAAGAATGCCGGAAGTTCGAATTAAAAAAACTTATCATTGCAAAATAAATCTAAAGAATTGCAACTTTTAGCACGTGACTGGATAAAATAAAATATAAAATGTGATATTTTCTAAAAAAATAAATGCAAAGCAAAGGATTCTATGGTCGTTTGCAATATTTAAATCATTAATTCATTAAATTATCTTTATTTATACAGGATTGAATTTATACAGGATATGCATTCAAATTCCTTTCCAATGGCCAATTTGTAAAATATTATTAATAGGCATATATATTGTTTAATACTATTAATTTGATCTAAATGAAGTAAATAATTACCTTTTATGTAGCTTGAGTCAAACAATGTATTTATGAATGATAAGTTTTAGATTTCTTCATACTTTGCTCTATGAGCCATATTTTACAAAATATTTTTTATTAATATTTTAAATAAAAGTTGCTACATCAATCAGTCTTCTAAATCAATCATTAAAACTGACTGATTTATAAAATTAAAGAATATTATTAGGAAAACGTGTTCTTTTAGAACTTTCAGTCCATCATCTTAAAAATATTAATTTCAGACCAATCAATGCCCGGAGTTACTTCAAGGCTAATGAATATGTGATTTAATTGAAAATTTTAGAATCCATTACTATGGCGAACCAGCTGGTCGCTAAAGGTGGCTAGTTATTTAATAAAAAATAAATTTTTTGTACTTTTTCAACTATACAGTGGTTAAAATGGTTACAGTTCTTGTTATATAGTTGAGTGTGTGAAATGTTCTGTAATAAATTAGTGTTCAGAATTCTGAAAATTTATAAAGTTCAACATATTTAAGAATTAATTAAAATTGTTTCTAATAATAATAAGTGAATAACTTTAAATCCTACTTTAATTATCAAATAAGAGTGACAAAATTTTTTCTTCAAAGATTTATTAAAAGAAAATTAAAATACAAAATCTCTTCAAGAATACAGATTACAAGTCAGCCTAAAAAATCTATATATGACATCTTATCACCTAAATTATTTTTATCATAGTAAACATACAACAAAATAATCGTAAGCCCTTATACAGTTTTTCGCACAATACACACCTGCATACCTGGAGCTTGAACACCATAAGATAATATTGAAATGCAATACACTTGGACTATAAATAAGCTCTTTATTTAAGCACACATACACTTCAAACTAGCAATGCAAATAAAACGCTGGAATAGTAGTAGGATTCCAGTTCTTTCCGTAACTGCTCACTGTGGTTTAGTGAGCTGTACGGAATTCCCACAGGTTCCTAGAAAGAAATTGTATAAAATATTAAAATATGGTTTAATAAATGAGTAAATATATTGTATTTGAAAGTTTTTATTTTGTTTGGTTAATTTTAGTTTTAATT
>JAPMOQ010054956.1:592233-640313 GCA_026543055.1 Argiope trifasciata | reverse complement strand
AACCTTTTTATAGATCTCTGAATGTTTTAATACATAGTATTAACATACATTAACATAGTTAATACATACATTTACTACAGCATAGTTTAATTAAATCTTCTAATTACTATCTAAGTAAGGATCATTCTAACTGTAGACAGTTTAACAGACTTTTTTTCGTAAACTAAAAGCTGATGTAAACAAATATTATTAAATCAGATTTGTAATCAAATTATTCAATAATCTTTTTTACCGAGTCGAGTATCAGATGTAACATTATTATATTTTAAAGTTTTAAATTCATTAATCTGATAATGCCTTTACTGTTACAAACCATAATTTGCTTTCAAATAATCTAACTTTCAAATAATCATATTAATAAAATTTCATTTGATCAGATCTTAGTGGACTTTCTTTCTTTGAAAATAGATTAAAACAAATTTAATATATATAACTATATAATTGTCACAGCATATTAAATTTTTTGAGGAAGAAAATATATCTGATATCTTAAAATAAGTTTACTAATCGTAAATTGAAACTTCCTTAGTTTACTTGAGATTTTTTTTAAAAAGAATTATTAATAGCTAATTTTGATTTTCTTTAGCATTCATAAAATTTTGTTAAGGCAAAGAATAGAAAAATTTAAAACACCCAAAGTGGAAAATAAAACCTTTGTTCATATACATCCTATAAGGAAGAGAAAATATTTCAAAAACTATATAAATAAATCTTATCTGATAGTTTAGATAACAATGACCAATTTTATTGTAATGGTTTGAACATGATTGTGTTTATTTGATAAAATGTCGGATATAAGTGTCGTTAAATATTATATCATTTGCATTATGGATTTACTAGCTGAAATCTACTTTTTCAATTCAAAAACTAAATCTTGATGATTGTTTTAAAATTAGTTTTAATTAATGCACTTAAAATTTAAAGCAATTTATTTATTTATATAAAATTTTAAGCTAATTTCTTTTAGATTATTTTAGTGAACTTTTTTCATCTGTATTCAATTAACTTAGTTCTTTCTTATCTTTTAAGACATGTGAAGATGTATATGATGTTGATTACTTAAACTGGACATCCTCTGAAGAAATATCACAGCTTTATCTGCAAAGAAATATTCCTGTAATCGTGAGAGATGCAATGGCTGATTGGCCTGTCATGAAAAGTTCTTTCTCAATTCTTAATTTGACAGATGTAAGTCTTTTTTTAACCCATATCTTTGTATGAAAATCACCGACCAATCAACATTGAACTCATTGTTATTCATTAAGAATATTTTAATCTGTTGTCTTAGTAAAAATTAGAATATAATAATAAAATTTTTTTAACTCTTAGCATTTATTTGAATATAAAAATTCAGATAATTTTTTTTCACTTATTTCTTTCTCTTGATCAAACTTTTTTATACATTAATTTTTATAAAGAAATATACAATGTTTTCCTATTTTCTTTTCTGCCTTTAATATTAGTTAAATTCTTCTCATTTATTTACCATAAAAGATAACAAGGATTCTCCTTTATTAGTAATTCTCAGAAAACTAATTTATTGATATAACTTTCAGTAATAAAGCAAAATAATGTGAGATTACTTAATTCTTACCTTAGCTCTCAGTTTTACTAGGCATAATATCACGCTTGATCATTAAGATGTCATAAAAAAATATGGGCATTAATTTGCAATACTATTATTTCATGTAATTCGATTTTAAAAATTCTGATGAATGGTTCTTATCATCTTTAATAGTGGCAAGCTCTATTTGCAAAATGTTTCAGGAAATATTTATGTGACATTTTAAAATTTGTCTTAATATTCTTGGATCTCTTATGGTCACATTAATGCATTTAATTCTTTTGAAAGTATCATCCAAATTTTGATTACACTTCTACATGTACTTCAGTATGTAAAATTATTCAATTAACTTGGCATTAAAAAATTATCGGAGAAAAACAATGTTTTTATTATTAAGATGAGAAATTCAATTAAGTTTTAAGAAAATGTTTCCTCCATACTCTTTTTTAGTTATTAAGAAATAAGATCCATAGTCTTTTAGAACATTGTGGATGCACCTATTCTTAACTTCCCTTATCAGCAATAAACTTATCAACCATGGATATCTTAATTTAATTTGGTATTATATTAAGAGTATTATATTTAGAAGTTTGTAAGGGACTCATTAGATTAACTTATTAAAAGAAACAAAATTCTAATAGCCTAATCCTACAGCATAACATATCCTATAATAAAAAGCAGTATTCATAAAAGACAAAAATAGTTCATAATAGTATTATTGGTTGTTTAACATTTTATGTACCAAATTTCATCAAACACAAAATTATAATATTTATAGTATAAGAAATTGGAGTCAATAAAATGCCTAATGAGTTTGTTAATCCTATGTTAATTTAAATGCTATGGTTTTCTCTGATATTGATTATAATCCTCCATTTAAATATGTTCTCTATTAAATTTAATGTTCTGCTATAATATCTTCATGATATTGTGCAACATTCAGTGTATTAAACACTATCATAATAGTGTTAATCATTTTATTTATTTTTAATCTTATAATTATATTTTGGCCTGATCATTCTCATGCTACTACACATTTTTATCACTTATTTTCATAGATCCATCATTAATCATTCTATATTTGGATTGACTGAATTAAGTTATGGAATCAAATATTAATAAAACAAGAAACTAAATTGAATTAGAAAATGATCATTCTATAAATTATAATATTTTGAAAATCTATCTGAGGTGTTCATTTTATTCCCTCCCTCCCTGATTTAATTATGAATGAAGCAGGTTTTCAGACCCAAAATAATCTTTAGTACCTATTGCTCGTATTTAATACCACCTGTTATCTATTGCTATAATAAAGTTTCATTTTCTGATAAAAAATAACCACATAAGTTCTTTTAAATATCATTGATTTCAAATTTAAATGCAATCTTTTAAAGTCTACATGTTCTTTTTGCTGATATAATGTCAATAATATGTATTTATAAGTCTTGTCAAATTAAAAGGGGTTAAAATATATTTCCTATTTATATCTCTCTGTATTTATTTCAAAAATAGCTATTTAAACATCTGTAATTGAATTACATTTGTTTCCTGGTGACATAAAATAATATCAACTTCTATTCTAATATCTTAAAAGCCAAGTTAATTAGGTTTTTTAAAAAGAAAATTGTGTTTTGAAAAGTTTGTTTTGGATTGTTTTTGTTTAAAAAAATTTCAATGTGTTATATTTTCAATTCACTTTTTTCATATTTTTTTTTCTTCGGGTTTCTTTTATCTGGAATTAAATATCTTCGTTTTACATTAAAAGTAATTGCCATTTTAATAAGCTTAATGGCATAACAAATTAATCAATAGTTTAAAGAAGATTAATACTGCTTTTATAATAGTTCTAAAATCTTGGTTTCAAAAGCAAATAATTATTACTAAAATGATATTTTTCATATTTCATGCTGTTTAGCTATAAAATAATTTATTTTCAGGAATTCTATCATTTGCAAGAAGATATTTGTATGTTTCAGTCAAATTTACGACTTGGAAACCATAATCAGTTGTTTGAAAAATTACTTAAACAAGATTTACAAAAGTGGTACGCACATTGGTAAGTGTAAATTATGTTTATTTTTATACTTAGTAACTTATAGAACTATTTTCAAATACATTTCAATTTTATTCATAGAAAATTTATTAAATAATTTAAGTAATTCGGTATTAACAGTAAAATGTTTTTAAATTTATTTTATAACTTCTTTCAAGCATTATTTCTAAATATTTTAGATAAATAATTTTAAGTAGTAATAATTTTTTTTTTCATACCTGAAATATTAAATGTAAATAAAGGGACATGTCGATTGATTTAACTAAGTTTTAAATCATTAGTATTTTTATTTTCATGAAATTAAAGACAAAAATATAATATATTAAAGATTTAAAATGACTGAATAAGGGTATCTAATAAATCTACTGGAGACACAATAGCCCATATATCTGATCTTTCAAAAATTTAGAATCAGTGACTCTCTCTAAATAAACTTTATTTTGTACTTGATAATATTAGAATTTCACAAAACAGAATATGGTAGTTATAATATTTTGTTGAAGATTATATGTCCTATGATTCTTCATAAATCAGGTATTAAATTTTAATGCCCTGTATTGTATTTTTATAATATATTTACATTTCATTTTTGGGGTTAAACAAAATGCATACCATTAATACAATGTTGCTTTTCTAACTTGTTAAAATGCATTCTGAGACACTTTTTTACTGACATCACTTATTTGACAGATTTTGAAATGGAAGTTTTATCACTTTGTATTTTTATTTCCCTTTTATTTATTTTCGAGATATTGCTAGGAATTTGAAAATAGTCTTTATTCTTTAATATACAATTTCTACATTTTAAAAGCCTTAATATAGATTTATTTTTAAAAAATGGCTTTTAAATTGACCTTTTAACAATTTGTTAGATTTTTTTTTCTTTTCTCAGATCATAATTCTTCTTCATAATTAAATTTATTTTTGCATGTGAATCATTATTTAAAAGCAATGCATTAAAATGTATGCTTTAAATTAAGTTTGGCATTAATAAATTAATCTGTGGAATCTTGTCAAAATTAAAAGTAGCTAAGAGTTCCCAAACCTAGTAAAATTTTTATTTGATAATTGAAGGATATGAATCAAATTACTTATAAACCAATTATTAAATATAACTATATTTTGTGGGATTTCAGATATTTGATTGTAAGAAAATTATATATTTAATATTTTAATAGATGGAACTATACTTCTTTTCTTAGCTAATTTATATTCATAACAATATATTTCTTCATAAACTTTGCACCTGTCAGATTATCATCTACATAGGATTAATATACAGTAATATCTATCCATCCTAGAGTTTTGACTGCTGACATTGAAATTAATAGTAAATTCAACATGAATCAATCTATATAATGAATTATATAGATTGATTATAACATATGATTTAAAACCACTATTAACTATGAAAAATAAGTTAATAAATTCAGTATTTTAACTGTAATGTTATTGAAAGTTATTTATATTTTTTATAGGGAGAACTGTGAGAAATCTACTCAAAAGCTCATGAGGAAGTTTTATACTAGACCTTACTTCATGCCTAGTACTGTGCAGATGACAGAGTCAAACTGGGTTTTTATGTCATCAGGTTACAACGGCAAAAAGTTCAAAAAGGTAGATAAATACATATAAGAGTATATAAAACATGATAATTACTATTACTATAAATTAAAACTTCATCTACAAAATATTTTAACCCTTTGCACTCGAGGCCTTTTTCGCTTGCGCGGACCAGCAACTCGAAACGATTTTGGCCAAATTCGGCGAACATATTACAAGTAATTGAAAAACATTTATAAGGAAACAAACGTATATAAATAATAAAATTTCACTAGTTTATTCATTTATACGTCGAAAACAAGAAATTTTATTAAGTATTACAAAATTTTAATAAATATTACAGTCTGTAATTAAAGTTTTAAATTTAAGTTAAATTAAATTAATTAAGTTAAGTTAAATTAATTAAGTTTTAAAATTAAGTTAAAGGTTTAAATTAAAGTTTAGTTAGCGTCGTAGCAGCGTAGTTCGATTTAAAGTTCTAAAACACTCGGGCGCCGCTCGAGTTGCCACTTCGAATCGGCGCCGCTCGAGTGCAAAGGGTTAAACTTCAAATTTTGGAAGATTTATAATTCATTTTATTTTAAATCTTTATGTCACACTAATCATTGTACAAAGAATTTTGCTAATTTTCTATTTATATTTTTATACACCCAATTATATATCATGAAAGAGCAAGTGTTTAAAGATAAACATGTCTTTGAAAAATGATTCAGAGATTAGCTTTAATTGTAGGAGCAACAAAATTTTAAAAAATATTGAAAGCATGTCTTAGATTGAAATCTACCAATATTAAAAAATAAGCCATATATATGTATTTTTATTAATAAAGGTAAAAAGCCTAGATATGTTAGGAGCAATAATGAAAATGATTTGAATTTCATTTCAATATATTATAATTCATAAATCTTTTTTTAAATTATTACTTTTAAAAGTATAAATGTGCCAAATTTTATAACTTTAGATCAAACAGCCAGGCATTTAGACTGGGCTAAATTAAAGATTTTAATGAATATATATATATATATTTTTCTAAATCTACATCTTGAGAAAATTAGTGCAGTTTGCAATAAAAAAAAATCTGGTTTGAAACACACTTGCTTCTGAATAAACTGTAAGTGAATTAATTCTTTGTTGTTTTCATTAAAATCTTATTAAATGAACTTGTTTACTGTCAGAGAAATATGTTGTCCTATGATTCTTTCGGATGTTTGAGGTATCTATAAATTACTGGTCACTTTTGTATCAAATTATAACAGAAATGAAATTGTAATTTTTAAATATTAATATATCATAATTTGATCCTCAAGCCAGAAATGTTTTCATTTCTGAGGAGCACTGAAGGAGTGAAAAAGTATATATATATTTTCAATTTAGAATGTCACATTTCTAGAATTTAAATTTTATTTTAAAGTACTAAAAAAGATAAATTAAGTATTAAAATTTGTGAAAATGGGCAAATTTTAATGATCATTAAATTAGTTTAAATCATATAATTTGTGAATGATTTTATACATAAACTTGGCTAAGTTAATTATCATATTTCAAAAATACTAATTAGTTTAACTTAAGGATCACAAAAATCAAGCAGATATATTTGAAAAGAATGAAATAGCTTTACTTGATTTTATTAATACTTTATATTAAAATTGTATTCACAGAATTTATCAATTCAGGAATTTCATTCGATTAAAAAAACATTTTATAATGATGGATAATTCAATGCATTTTCTATTCTTGCTAAATATGTGGAAACTCTAAAATAATATAAGTATTACTATGTTTTACTCTAATGAAAGGTATAATTTGTTGACCAAAAATTGTAAATTGTCTTATCCCCCTTTATGTAAAATGTCATGTACTTTTTCCATGACACTGTGTTTTGATCATGTGAAAGGAAGTCATCGTGGAGGCGGTGACTTTTAGTTTGTTTGATATTTAACAAGATGTTTTGCTTTGATGCCCTCTCTTAATTTAATGCTTTAGCCTTAACCCATGCCTTCTAGCCAACATTCTGTCAAGAGAGTTTATCTGATCAGAGCATATGATTTTTTTTTCTGTTGGTTAAATTTTCTTTCTGAATGAATTGATTCTTAGCAGTTATTGAAATCAAGAAGTGATTTCTTCCGAAGGCATTATTTTGTTGTCATTTTATACACAATGCAACTCTGCTTCTACGTAGTTGTGACAAACATAATTTATGATTGAAGGAAAGTCTCTGTTATTCCATTATTTCTAATGTGAGAATCTAAAGTATTTGGGAAATATCCTTATTCAGGATATTTTACAAATAGTCTTTATGTACGTCATAATTATTGGTTAGTTTTTAATTTCTAAATTATTAGATGTACCGATATTTTTAGAGTTAAGTTAGTAAATGGGCAATTGAAGAAATTATATCTGAAATTTTTTTTATAATTGGTTTTGTTTTCAATATTGATTGCATAAATTCTTAATAGAATAGTCTACACACTGGTATATAAAAAGTAAAAAATGTATTTTCATGACTAAAACTGACTGAGTTATGAAGATCTATCAATCAATAGATGGTATGCTCTTATTTTAAAATAACAAAATCTTTATTTTCTTCACAGGTTGACGCTATGCCATCTATTACTGTGATGTGGGTTGCACAAGTATGGGGATACAATAGGATACAATTCACGCCAAAGAAACCTTGCAACAGCATGTGTAATACATTGGAAGATACTTTGGAAGAGGGAGAAATTGGTAATTTATTATATACTTAGTTATGTTGTGAATATTTATATTTCAAAATTATCTTACCCTGTTTACATTTATCTAATCTTAAAATCTTCCTCATTTTGATAATCTTCAATTCATCAGAAAGTTATTATCCTCCACAGAGATAGTTCACTATAATTATATAACTCCCATTGGTGAATTACTGAAATTTATCTGCAAAAATTATTTTTACTATAACACAATAATTTAAATTGTTTTAAAAAATATTAAGAGGAATTCCAGAATCTTATTTAAAAATTACGTTCAGATAAATTTCTAATTAATCAGTTGGACAGTATTTTATTGCTTTTATATTGCTTGTAAAAAAGGATAGTATGGTAACAAAATGTTTGCTTAAATAGATTTCTAGCTTCTTGGAATCCTTTGGTAAAGGAATTCTTTCACCCTGAACCAGAGAATTGATTTCAATTTAAAACGTTTATTAGAAGGGGTGTTCAAATGAAAAGGCACAAAAAGACACTATAGATATAAATGAGGACTTTATTCACCTATCCAGGCCTAAGGTGGAGGAAGTATAGCCCCCATAGGCCTGAGCACAAAGATCCCATTTATTAATGAACTGAAGGATTCCTGTGCCCATGACAAGACACAGTCCTACACATTATCCTAGAATCTTCCAAGTTGACCCACTTCCCTTTCAGATGTCTTTTCAGGGAGCCAAACACATGAAAATCGCAAGGCAACATCTTATTGCAGTGGCTGTAGGGTGGATGGTCATGATTGAGCAGAACCACATCCTCCATGAGTAGCCCTGTCCTTTTGTTCTTGATTAACTTGCATAGTCTTCAGATTGTCTCATAATACATATTGGAGTTAATGGTTCTTCTGTGCTCGAGGAATTCAACAGTTAGATAACTCTAGGATGGTGTTCTTTAAAAGAGCTTTTGCTCTTTCCTGTGCAAGCAGGTGCCCTTACATGCTCCAATCTATGGATCCCAATTTTCTTCCATAGCAAAATATGGTAACGATTACATTGTTATGTCATTTTATTCCTTTTCATTTGAATACCCCTTGCACATTTCTACCATGATATACTTATCAATTCAAGCAGCACAAAATGTAAATCTATATAATCACTCATTTCTATCAATAATATTTAATTCAAATCTCTCAAAGGAAGAACTTCTCTGGCTAAAACTGATTGAGGTATGAAATTATTGTAGGCTGATCAATGGTCACCAGGGATTGACTTTAAGTTCTTTCCCGAGTTAGACACAGAAATGATGTGAAGTAAAGAAATTGTTTAAAATGCATGCCAAGAATATTTTAGTAAATATTATTCATAGAAGCAGAGTACTGCATAACAGATTCAGTAATTTTTATAGCAGTATATTTGATTCAAAAATTCTCATTTAGAAGTATATATATCTGATTGCCAATTAAACCATGATATCAATTAGCAATGAATAGATTTGTACATCTCTTATTCAGATGAAATAATTATATTTGAATCATTAAAGCTAAAATAAAATCAACTTTCTGGTAAAGGATCAAAGAATCCTTTATACAAAATGATGCCAAGAAGCAAGTTTATTATTTATGTAAATAGCCATTTTGTTACCATACTATATTCCTTCTATTTGTTTATCTGGAGTAATATCAAAAAATTAAATTAATAATAGATAACTAGTGGATTAAAACTTTTAAAATAGATATCTAAGAGTAACTTGGAATTATCATTTAATGTTATGAAGTTTATAAGAAATTAATCGTAATTTCAGTTGTAATATAACAATTTGATCATTATTAAATGCAAATTTCCATCAGTAAATTCTTTTCAGTTAGTGCTACTGTGCTATAATATTCTTTTATATGTAATTTTTTTTCAGTATTATTCAGTCCAGCTATGTGGAGTCTATCTTATTTACCTGGAGATGGAACAGAAAACCTTGCTATAGGAGCCGGAGGCTTTTCACATTTTTCTTAAATTTTAATCCATATAAGTACTTATCTGAGAAACACACAAGTCTTTATTCAATCTTCATTATTTACACATCTATATTCCAATGATATATACATATGAATAAATAGATGGTACTATGCATTAGTTTTCTTCTTTAACTTCTTTTTATTAGAATTCTGGATCATATTCCTGAAAAGAAAACATATCTATGAAATATTAAGTTGAAATTGAAAATTATTCAGAAATCAGAAATAAAACTGAACAAATGGTAACATTTTAGGTAAAAATATACATATTTTGTTAAATCTTACTTGATATAGACAAATATACAACCACTCCAACAAATAAATAAAAATAGCAATTAACTTTCCAAAATATAATTAGAAAACATTTAAGTCATTGATACATAATTTGAAGAAATTCCACAATAAATCACTGACTTAAATAATATATTAGCATTTCTAATCATAGCTTAATATTGCCTTTTATTAAATAGTAAAGCTGATACTACTGTTAGTGGTTCAGTAAAAATATATTTCATAATTTGATTAATACAGAAATTTATAAATTTATAATTAAGCCTGAAATATCATTGTTTTGCCCATTTAGGGAGAACTAATTATTATTTTTAATTTAAAAGAATCAAGAATGTTAATAATTTTTATTTTGTGTGCTTCTTCAATTGTTTCTACATTATTATTATTTTTTAATTTACTCAAGTGCATACAATATTTAAAGAATTTAATCTTTGTAAGTATGAAATTTTCAGAATAAATTTTATATAATATACGCTTATATATTCATGCTACTCTCTTTATTTTACTGTATTATATTAACCTACTGCAATCGAAAGGTTGGTTCTGTTACTATGGTGTTCTGTTTTGCAACACTAATGGTGACAGAGAGGACAGTCTTTGAATGTAGATATTTCCCATTGATAAGAACACAATGAACCTGCACTTCATGAACATGTTCCTTTTATAGGACGTGTAAAATGATGCATCTCAACAAAAACAAACTAATGGAAAATTCTTCAATGACTATAGTTCTGACAATGTACTGGAAATTAGTTGAAACTTGATGATCATAAGAAATATATCACAAACTTTTTTTTAATACAGATTTTGTTTGAAGACCCAGGAAATTAGGTTTCAGAAGAGAAACTCAAGATGGATTTCAAAATGAGATTGATCATTCATAAAGGATTTAATGGTAAAGATAGTAAAAGCAGTAACAGAGGTGATGACATTATATTGGGTGTATAAAAACAAAAAATACAGAAGTAAAAGATGGCAAATCCGAAAGTGACAGCGCTGCCCAACAAAACTGTAATTCAGAATGAATACTTTGTGATGAAAGTAGGGAAATACCTCAATTTATCTGACAAAATTATATTCTTTAAGGTGTCAATACATTTTAATTTTTATTTTTATTTCACACATCTGGTTACATATGTAAAAAGCATCTTAAATTGCTTCTTTACCTAATGAAAAGTTGAGTTTAAAGTATTAAAAGCCTTTGAAAACTCATTCAAATATTTACCAATTATTTTGATCCCTGTCCCTGTGCAGAAGGTTAGATTAAAAAGAATCTTCATACCATTTAAAAAAAAACTATATACATTTTAGTTAATTTTCTCAAAGAGCTGGTAAGTAGATAGAATTCATTACAGTTTTCATCAAAATTATTGTCATATTAAAGCATGCTATATTACAGAAATACAAATTATTGTAAATTGATTACTGCATTTTTATAACCCTCTCATAATAATGAATTCATCATGTAACTTGCATTTACTTTTAAAAATATGCCATAATTAACAGATCTTTACATCATACCATACATTAGAAGTTTAATTTTCTTGTTAAAAATGTCAATTTGGCAGGTTTTCTGTACAATTTAAAATGGTGGGAAATGGAATAAATTAGTAAAATTATTAATTCTTTAAAAATTACCTTTTCTTAGACTGTTTCAGTAAATTGCATGTAGTGACAGTTGAAATCTTTTGCCTTTTGATAGGTCGTTGAAATTCATTTTTCTTTCTGTAAAATTATACATTTTAATTACTAATCAGCAAATGTTAACCAAGCTGTATGAGCAAATGCATAAATTATTTTACTTTAAACATTCGAAAATTAATATATATCGGACAAATACAAATTTAAAGTTTTGTTCAATATTTTATATTATGCACACACGTAAAGTTTAGTTAAGGAAATAAAACATTAAGTAATTTTAAGAGTAATAAAATAACTTTACTTTTTACTCTTCAAACTCATAATATATTCTGGTACTTCACAACCTGCATTTTTAATTACTTGAGCTATACTGGAAAAGAATAATAAATAAATCAACATTAAAATTTATATGCAAATTCAAATTTATATATATATATATATATATATATATATATATATATATATATATATAAAAGCAAAATTGTAGTCAAAGAAAAGACACTTTAAATTTTTAAACTTTGGTTTATTCCATCCTGAGAGGCTTGATTTTTGTACAAGAAGAGCGGGTGAATTCTCGCCCAAAATAAAAAGAGTAAAAGTCATAAAATATATTTACCAGTGTTTATATATTATGAGATACTGATAGGGATTTCTTTACACATGTTGAATTAGGAAAAGGAATTTGCATAGTTGACAATATTTTATTCCTTCAGTCAAAATTCCAGAACCACTAACCTTAGCATTTTTACAGTGCTTTTGTTGCATTAATTAACTAAAAAAGTTGGAATTGGATCAGGAAATAAGAAAACATTTTAGAATGAAGTTAATACAGGCTAAATTAAGCTAAAAATAAGTAAATTAATTAAGATGAAATTGGATTTTAAAATATCATAACACACACATATGTATTAATGAGAAAAATGATTGAATATGTTAGTGTTTTTAAAGCAGCTTTTCCCATGTTTGGTATATCATTTTGGCACATCAAATCAATTCTGGTATTTTCTTATTTTCCATTTATCAGACATCACACATTTATCTTTAATAACAGATAAAAACTAAGATATATTTCAGAGATACAACTTAAAAACATTAATCAGCATCTAAAACATAATAAATTGAAGTTGAATGTTTTTCTATTTTCATTACAGCATAGAACGCATTTCGTACTGCCCATTTCACATAACTATTCCAGCATTTTAATAAATGGCAATACACATTGTTGAAGAAAAAGGAGTGCAAAAATGGTCGGAAAGATGAGGGGGAAAAGAATCATTAAGTGTTATCTTAATAGGTACTGGAACCCCTGAAATACTCCCCCCCCCATTTTTTTAATACATCCGATAAACAAGCCTTTACGGCCATGATTTCAAATTATCATATTCAATTTGTGAGGAAACAAAATAAAATGAAGCTTTCTTTGACTTTATGAGAAAATTAAGAACTTTTTAAGGACCTTCTCAAAACATTAAGCATTTTTAAGGTGCTTAAAAATGGTTTCCAAATTTAAGAACTTTTCATGCCACTATGCATCCTGTTTTAGATTTAAGAAATGCATTAATTTCAACAAATAAAGAATAACTTTGCATACTTCTTTAAGTTATCCACATCATCAGTTGTAAAGTAGGTTATGGCTCTGCCAGTTTTTCCAGCCCTGCCAGTTCGACCTATAATAGAGCACATGTTTTAAAATCCAGCAATTCATTTTTTCACAAAAGTTTTAACTTTTCTTAAAATATCAAGAATATAACCAGGAAAATTATTTGCTTGATCATTTAAAAAAAGTTATATTAATACAATTAACAGCATTAGTTATTTAATGTAATTTTCTATGAAAGTTTGCATATTATGATAGACCTATTCATAAAAATCAGTATTATGAATATGAATTTATGATTTAATTTAGTTCAATGAAACTAAAAACAAATTTTGGACAGTAAATTTTTAACAATTAATTTCGTTTGATACAAAATGTTCATTCTTACCAAGGAATTCAAAATTTTATTGTTAATTACAATCAAATATAAAATGATTACAAAGTCCTAGAAACCTTTGAATTGTTATTAGCAAATAACTGCCAAAATAAATAAAAATTCATTATAGCGGTATTAACAAAAAATAAAACAAAAATCAATTTTCATAAAAATAGATTATGTAATCTTGAAGTACATTATTTTCATTAACAACTAATTTCTCTAGATGAAATACAATTTTTATTGAATAGAATTACTGTTATGATTCCAATCAATATTTTTTATGGAAGCAAGCAAATACGATTTTGCTCTGATACAGAATTCACACTTATATTTAATACAACAGATCAAATATTGCCAAAAAGTACTGGGGTATCGACGTAAACCTTTGTGAGAGATAATCTTTTAAAAAATAGCTAGAATTTGGATCATAAATAAAATTTAATTTTATAAATATGAAATCCAGATTTACAAAAATTTATTTATCAAAATATAGAGTGGATAATATTTATATACCTACCTATTCTATGAATATATTCAATAGCAGTTACAGGAAAATCATAATTGATTACAACTTGTACATCCTGAAAATCCATTCCTCGACCCATCAATTCCGTACAAATTAAAATCCAGATTTTTCCATCAGTAAAGTTCTGCATTACTTTGTCTCTTTGTTCTTGAGTTAAATCAGAATGAATCACATCAACTTTAGAATACAAGTAAGCTATTTCAGAATATAATTCTTTAGCTCTTTCTTTACTTTGAACAAATATCAGACAAGGTGGTGTAAAACCCTATGAAAAAACATTATAATTAGGAGGGAAAAATCCCTTTGTATAACAATTTTTCTAGATTTATCATAATGGATTATTTATTTATCATTCTGAAAAATATTTATATCTATTAATTCAATAAAATTAAAATACTTTCCTATGGATAGAATTCTATACTAAATGACTGCCTTGTTCTTGCATTAATTAATTTCTTTGCATGCTTAGAATGAAGAGAGGAAAGAGTTATACTACTTTTATATTGGAGTGCAATAATAAAAGCATTAGCCAAGGTCTCTTTTAGAGTGAATTTATTTTTTAAAAAAAATTTCAGAAACATCTGTTTTGAAAAATGATCGATTTAATTTATTGATTTTTTATGGATGACACAAATTATTAATAATTAATTATTGAATTAATATAATATTTAAAAGTATATTTCAATCTTATATATGCTTACACAAACACACTCAACGAATTTTTAAGACATCAATGGAATCCTACATCTTAAAAAATAGAATTGTTTTTTACACCAATGCTTAAATTTATTCAATACAATCTTCAATATTTATTAAATTTATTCAACTTTAGGTGCTGAATTCCACATTGTGAACTATGCTTTGCACCTTACCATACTTAATTCTGTATAAACAAATGTGAAAAAAAAAAATGCATATAAGATAATTATCAGTTTATTCTCCCCTCTAGAATACTAGTGTGGCTTAATGGCACCAGCTAGTAGTACCGATGTGGTACATACATTCCATCTTTATAAATTGCCCCCTTAGTCACAAAGTAATATTTTACATATCTCTAACTTCAAGACAAAATAATAATAATTTTAACAATATAAATTATGGTAGTCGATAATGCTACTGCAGACATAAGGGATACATATCAAGTCTTTGAAAATATGTAGTCATGACGATTGCTTATGTGAGTATCTGTAGTAAAATTCCAAATGATGTGTATTTCATTGATTTTTAATATTTTCTTTGTCATCAATATTTAAATTAACCATCTCTGGTTTCAAAAAATGTGTATTCTGGTAACTCTAATCTTCTTTAAAGTTTTCCCAGATATTTTCAGAGCATTCTGTTTCTATGTGTATGTATATATACTTAATTGTATCATCTCACAAAGCCGTATATATACAAAAGAAAAATAAATCAGTTTATATCAATAAGGCATGCAATTCAAAGCTTTAACTAGTAATAAATTTCCTACATAGAAATAAAAATATAATATGCAAACAAAGTCCTGTATGGAAAGTTTAAACTCGCACACAAAAAAATCTATATTAAAATTCATATACAAAACAGACATTAAATTTAAGGTATGCAATTTCTTACTAAAGACAATTGCATACCTACACAAGAAATATCATATAATTTTTATGCTGTAATGTTTAATAACAATTGTTCTTCTTAAAAGATAATTTGATTACTAATTTACATACTTCTTGCAAGAAATTCTTTATAGCTAGAAGCTTCCCAGATTCCCAACCAGTAAAAAGCAGCTCTTGTTTAACAGATTCCACAGCAGTATTCCTGAAGTCAAAATTAAAATTAATAATAACTAATAATTTGTAATTTTCTCTATAACAAAGCAAGGAATTGAGCTTAAAGATTAAATGGCAAAATATTATAATCTTATCAACCATTGCTGAAATTTGAATGTTTTTTAGTTTATATGTATTAAGAAATTTACTATAGATCCTAGTTTGTAGCTTTGTATCGAAGTTAAATAAGTTGATACTGATATTATTGGTAAAACATTTGGCCAAGGCCTTAACTCAGTTAAGATTTATTACTATTTTTTTAAAGGGGGGGGGGAGATTAATGTAGAAAAACTCAATTAATTACTCTGTATCTTTTATATAATCAACTTTCAGATCTGCTATTATTTTAAGTTCTCATTATTAAATAACATACAATGTAGCTAATTTTACAACAGAAAAAAGGCAGTTAATTGTTTTTATATCTCTTGATCAAATATTAATTCGTTCTTTGTTTAGAATGCAAACATAAAAATATTTAATAATTATAGAAATTAAAGAGAAAAAATGGGGTGAATATCAAGCTACCTAATTCATAAAAAAATCAAAAAACTACAAAAACTTTTTAAAAACTATCTCGAAATTTTCTAAATGTTAATTAATGCAATTATTTTAATGAATATTTAAAATTTAACCCAAACAAGAAACAAATTATGTACTCACTTTGTTCCAATAGAAACACAAACAAGGCTGTCAAGATTCAATTTACACCATTCCTCAACCTCATGTCTATATGTGGCACTAAACATGGCTCTTTTCAAGAATGAAGAATCACAGGCATTGTAGATGAAAGCTAACTGATCTCTAAAACTTTTTTCTTCTTTTCCAGTTTCAAAAAGTTTGTCACATTCATCAACTATCAACCATTGCACCCTATAATAATTATTTTTATCAATTTAAAATGAATTATTTTTAATGCTTTTTATTTAAAGATAATAAAGTAATAACTTACTTGTTTAATTTTATGGAAGGTGGATCGTTTTTAAGCAAATAAATAAGACGATTTGGTGTTGATATCAAAATATCTGAAAAATATTAATATCTTTAGAAAAAAAAAGAAGAAACTAATAAATTAAAAATTTGTATTTGCAATACTGCTGAAATTTATGTGCTATAGTGAATGCTCAATTAATCCAACTCAATTATTTCTCCCTGTTTACTTTAATATAAGAAAATGTACAGACTAAATTTATTTATGGATAGGTCATTTGGAATTTCTTCTTACAAACAGAGAAAAGAATGTTACATTTTTCACAAATAATTGTTAATGACCTATTCCCGAGCTATGTTCTCTAAACCATTTATTGTAAACAGAAATTCAAAACTCTGTGTTGTGATTCAGAAGGTTAACTTCTTTTTTCTTACATAATATATAGCTCGAGAAATAAAATCTACTTTTGCAACTAAATTTATTATGTTATAATAATTATTCAAATTCCACATTATCCGAACCAACAAATGTTTATCAATTTGTATAAATTAGTCATGATAAAAGAAAATTGTATGTAATGTACTGTTTTAGAGAAAACAATTACAACAAAATACATTCAGCTTTAGTCCATAATGATAAGTTTAATAAATAATGAGCACCCACCAATTACAAGCAAATGCTATACATTTGCCCTTTCTAGATTCTTAGCATTATTTATCAAACATTAGTGTCTAAAAAAATGAATATCAATATACGAGAAAAATATATAATTTAGGGACAGAAATATAAATCAAAACATTTCAAGAATAAGAAAAAATATAAAATATTTATAGAAAGTTAAAAAATTTCTCATAAAAAATTTAGAAATTTTATAAGTATAAACTTTTTTAATCTGTCAAAAAAAAAAAAAAAAAAAAAAATCACTTCATTTAAAAAAGCAATTTATTTCATTAATATTTTGTTTTCTAATTTTAAAAACAAGTTATTTCACAAAATCATGTAGTAACAATGCACTACCTATCAATGAAACTATTTTAAAATTCTTATGATGAATGTTTATTGAAGAAAAATACATTTATCTAGTTATTTAAAAAGTTATTTATCTAATTTTATTATTATTATTATCATCTAGTTATTTATAAATTTATATTTATTATATCTAGTTATATATTTTTTAAATATGTTGCCTTCTGATTTTTATAAACTGGCAGAAACTACAATGCTTTAACCAGATTTGATTATTATATGCAAATCATTTAAATTGATCTTTCTTAGAAAAAAATTTTTAATGAAAAGGGGTGCAATTATTAAACTAGCAATTATAAATAAGTTATATGAAAAGAAAAAAAAAAACTGTCGAAAGGATTAAACATACTTCATCATAAAAATTAAAATTAAACTATCTTTTCTTAGGAGCAGTTATAAATTCATGCCATGGAGTAATATATATTTAAATCAACAGAAATGAGCTTAAAATGGTCAAATATGAACCATGTACAAACTAATAAACCTAAATTACATTATAGATAGTAAACATACCATGTTTTCTAAGAAACTTGGGACGATCTTTAACATCATTAACATTCTCGATAATAAGAGGTCGTAGATTTGTCCCTTCAGAAAGTTTCATACAAAAAGAGTATGTCTGTTTTACCAGTTCTCTAGTAGGAGCTAAAATAACAGCACGGATACCACCTTTCTCGGGACCCTGCAGATTAAATTCGCAACTCAATATTTTCGGATTAAATACATGATTAAAATTTTACTTTAAAGAGAAAGTTTGAAAAATTATCAAAAAGGAAATTCTTGTTATAAATATAATTATTTTATATTTCAAAATGGAGCGAACAACACAATCATATTAAAAATAACAGAATGTTCAATTAGAATAGACAGTCATAAAAAAGAAATCAATTTTAACTCTAAAAGGTTTATACAGTTTGTGATACAGAACTTTTAGCTGCTAAATATTTATGTCTTTTGCATATACTTTGTAACACTATATGAATAGGCAAATTTTATTTATATGTTTTATGCAAACAACAAAGTTAAATTCTGAAAACTGATAAAAATATTAAAAATAAATAAAACTGTTTAACATTATAAACAAATTTCATAAAAGAATAACAGAAATATGTTCAAAAACATTTTATTTCCTACGAAAATTGTGTCAAAAATTTCACAATAAACACATTTTGAAGCAAATTTTACCTTTAGATTATGAATCAAGGGAATAAGAAATGCAGCTGTCTTGCCTGAACCAGTAGGAGCACAAGCCAGTATCTGTCGATTCTATAATATAGAAAGATACATAAAATGTTAAACCATTTTCATAAAAATATCCCTCTCCCAATAATTTTAGTATATTTTACCATTTTATTAATAGAAATAATTATGAATTAGAAGTCATTCTCATATATTAGAATAAATAAATCATAACTTTATTTAAAATAAAAATTAGTAGAATTTGAATTATTTTTAAGAAAGCAAATTTTTTAAACTAATTAAAATACGACTAAATTGGAGATATTTATTAACATATTCTTCCTATTTATTACCAGGAAGAACATGTATTAAAATTAATGCACATCATATAAGAACTTAATTACATTATGACATGCATTCAAATAACCAACATTACATCTATATACATTAAACCAATATTACATCTACTTGCAACAATCATAGATCCTTTTAGATTTAGAGTAAATATACTTAAAAAAAATTCTTTATATGATAAAGTATAAAGTGATGCCTTTGTTAAACTGTTTCTTAATAAACTATCAATTCTAATCATATTGAGATCAACATCTTTTTAAACTGGAAGCAAAACATAGAGATAAGATTATACAAAATTTACTCCAATTAAAATTACACAAATACATGGAGAATACAGAATTATTGGTAGATTTCTTTTTGTTGTTGATATGAAGATTGAAACAAGAAGGCAATCATTAAATGATCATATTTGACAAATCAATTACCCAGCATTCCTCTATTTTTAAATTTGTACACACTGGACTAATTTTTAAAAATATATATTCTTGTTCACTTTAATTGCTTATGAAAAATGATAATAATTTTAGAATGGAGGAATGAAAGAGCATTGATTAAAATGATATGTTTCCACTGAAATTATGTTTTGCAGTTAAGACTAAATAATGAAGTGTAAACGAAAAAATACATTAAGAATGTGTATCTTGAAGGTTGGGGGGACATCTTGTGAAGGCACTTCTCATGTAATAACTTTACTATGTGTGGAAAAATTACTGAAATACTTATATAAACCAACAGAAAAATCAGGAAATTTCTATTATAATGAAACTATGCCTTTCTTAATGCTAAATAACAAAACAGACATAATTATAGATCTACTTTCCAATAAAATTAAAAAACAAGTAAATGAGATTAAATTTGAGACATTTGATAGATTTTCACCTGGTTTAAGAAAATTGAAAAACAAAAATAAAATGAAATAAAAAATATAAATAAATAAAACTTTCACAAACCACAACAACAATAATAATATAAAGGAACTGAAGTTGTTAAACGTGACAAATAAAGTCCTCACAGCTATTAATTAAAAAAATTACATTCTAAATATATATATATATACTACCATAGACTGAGCACAACAAAAAACAAATGAAATAAAACTTTTACGTGATACATCAAAGAGAAAAAGGCAATTAAAAAATATAAAAGAAAAAAACCTGTAAATTAAATATAATGGATATAACAAAAAATTTTTTTTAAACTTTTCTACATTTAAAAAAAATTAGTCTCAAAAAGAACCCCCCCCCAAAAAAACAAAAAAAACAACAGACATATGATGGAAAAAAAGAATTTTATTTTTACTAGTTAAATTGAATTAATTCAAACCAATAGTTTATCAATATGAACATTTCATAGTACATAATAACAATGTGTTTCAAAAGTGTAAGAAGTTTTGAAATGGAATTTTCAAAACTCTACTTACTATAACATTATCATTTGTTATATTCATTAAAAAAATATCCAGAACAATTTCATTCCTTATTGTTTGCAATAACATAAATTTTGAAGTATAATTTATTATTTCTCTTCCAGCAAATATTCTAATTTAATTATTAAAATATAATGAAAACTTACATGCATCATCAAAGGTACAGACTGCATTTGAATTGGTGTAGGAGTTGAATAACCTAAATTCTTTATATTATCTAAAATGGTACTGCTAACACCATAATCCGCAACTAATTGATTGAAACTTTCCATGGGATCGGGAATATCTTCACCTGTAACATATATCTTATGAACTCGACGAAAATGAGTAACCTAAAGAAAAAGAAGAAAGTTTAATACAAGGGAAATCATGACTAAATCTTTCTTCATTTTCAACATGATACAATGCCTCAGACAAAAATTTATATATATTTGTCATTAACAAAAAACAATATAATATGTCAAACTGTGTTTAATCTTAACATGCTAATATAAATTTTAATAAGTATATTATTGTATGTATATCATATACTATATTGTTATGATATTTATGGATTCTTATTACTTGCACTAAATGATATAATTTCAGACAAGGCTGTTTGATCCATCAGTCAAGGAATATAAAGCTTTTTAAAGACTTGACTTGTTGGCATTTAGTGAAAAAGAAACTTATTCCGTTTATTCAACTAGGATGTCATGAGACTAATCAACATTAGAAAGGTTCATACACACAATAAATAAAACATATGAAAGGCACAAAATAATGCCTGATAATTTAGCAAAATCATGGATATGAAGTTAATACTACATAATTTAAAGACATTAAACATAACCCAAAATCCCATCATTGGTTACCAATGACAAACAGTTTTAAATGAAAAGATTCACTCTATTGAGGTAAACTGACCATGCTATCAAAATTTGAAAATTATTATTTTATTTAAAAAATGACTTTAGACTACCCCATCTAGTTTGAAATAAAAATATGCCAATGAGTGCTTAGAATTTACCCAAGGCTGATTGGCTTAAAATTTACGTCACATTGATTATTCCTTATTGTCTATACTGGTAGTGATGGGGCATTGGAAAACAAATAATAAGGAAGAAAATGTTACCTAGGACAGTCTATGAGAAATATACAGATTATAAATCTTTCTAAAAGCAAAACTAAAAACTGTATTTTTTGATGAATTAGAGAAATTTTTTAATGAATAATGGTTTGAAAAATTGCATATATTACAAAAATTATTCTATAAAGTGCATAAGACTTCAATGCTGATAGATTTTGTTTTTGATATCCACATTTTGTCAAAATTTTCAAATTACTCATACCTTTTCACTGTTTCTTTTGTTTTCTGTACTCATATTTTTTTTTTCAGTTTTCAAGTTCAAATTTTACAGGAGTTGACAGAAAATTAAAAATATGCGTAGGGTAATAAATAGAACTTCTTAAGGCTGCAATGATAAATGGAGATATATGACTACCATATTTTGAAATTACTAAAAAGAAGCCATTAAAAGATCAAGTTACATAAAATATTTGATTAAAATTTTTAGTGAGCATTTTTTCCTTTGAACAAGCTGGTTGCCTAAAGTGGCTAGTATCAAGTAAAAAATGTATTTCTTATAGGATAAGATAGCAAATAATAAATAACGAAACAAAATAAAGAAGAGAAGATAAATTTTAAGAATTTAAATCTTTCAAGAAACAGCTTATTATTACATATACAATAACCTTGACAAGAGTCAATGTTTGTACAAGAAATAAAACTACAGATAATTAAATTATTAAACACATATCCATAGAGTATTTTTTTTTACTATAAAATAAAGGTGGTAATAAAACATTAGCAAACATTTCTGATAATTACAATTTTTGCAATTAATTTCAACAGATATTAAAAACCTGCCAGAACAAGTAAATATATTAAGTAAGAGCTATCTCTATGAATAACAAATTATTTAAAGAGTAAAAAAAAGTTTAAAATAAAAACAACAACAAAAAAAAAGATTTACGTAGCAGAAAAAAAGGTTACATGCTCTTTAAATTTTCCTACTTGGAATGGTAAACTATTCTGTAGCTAAAAATATAATAACTTTAATCAAATATTATTCTAAATGAAATGAATTATATTCTAAATAAAAATTATTTTATTTCCTCATATAAAACAATATCCAAGTAAGATATTTTCACTACTTTTTGAATAGCAAAATATAATGTTACTAAGACAAATTAGAACAGAGAATTGCATTTTCTATTTTTAAAAGTACAATTTATTCAGTCATCATAAATCAAGAAGAGTATAAGTTCTAAAAAATAATTTAATAATAAAAAATCTTGTAAAGTCAAAACATAGTTAAATACAATAAATAGATTAATAATTTTAATTCTAAAATAAAAACAAATTCATCAAAATCTTATGAGTAAATAGAAAATTACACTTACTTCTTCCTTTCTAATTTTAAATAGTTGCATAGTTGATAACTTTTTCTTTGCCTTTTTCTTTGGCTTTTGAGGCACTTCTGCACTAGTCTCAGGATCTGAGCCTTCATTAAGATCTATAGAAATGAGAAGCTTGCATGAATTATAGATAATAAAATGGTATTTAGAAGATTTTTATATCATAAAGAATCTTAGAGAGGAAAACAACATTTATCTCACCTTATATATTTATTAGAAAATAAACATATATTCATGCTTTATTATAAATAAAACCTGAATGATATTACATTATTAAATTATATATGAGTAAAAAAAAAGAATAGAACAATGCAACTCTATACAATGAATTAAATCACAAAATTATGTTACGTTCTAGATTAATTTATACACAGACAAAAAATAATAAATGCCACATTTGCATATAAATTTGATATTAATTTCAAATAAAACTCCTTATTATCTCAATAATATGTAGATTTTTTCCAGCATCATTATGAATTACTGAATTTTTTGAGAATTAAGTAAGAATTCAATACTTTCATCAAAATGCTATATCAACATTTATTATTATCACTAACTTTTCATATCAGTTTTGCAACTACATTAACATATAATTAATGATCTTATTTTTATAATTTCAGAATTAAGATATCAGCATTAGTTGAGAATAAAAAAAAACTTTGCATTAACACAGATTATTTAAATGGGGAAGCAAATAATAAATGAATAAATTACCAGATGAGCTATCCTCAGAAGAAATATTCTTATCTGAAACATTTTCTTCTTCTTTCTGGGATTCTTCAAATCTTTGCCTTTTATTTCTTTTATAATTCTAAAAGGCAATAAATAACTTTTTACACAAAATGATGATAAAGTACATTAGTTTAGAATACTTTTTAATGAAATCTAAATTTATGAAGACAGAAGGCAAGAATAATAATAAAAAAGTCTGCAACATATAAATATAAAACATGAGAATAAAACCCAGGTTTTGCCAACTTAACCAAAATTTATAAACAACATAAAAATTATTTTCTGGAATCAATGCAATAAGAAATAAAACTTTAAAAATATGTGTTCAAACTGAAAGATAAATTAAAAAAAAAAAAAAAAAAAAAAAAATTAACATACACACATATATATACATACATACAATTTAAGGCCTAAGAATATCAGATTTGCAAACTACAATTTTGTAAGAAAATGTGAAAGTGATATATAATTCGATGATATAGCTAAAAATATTTGAGAAAAAATTATGTTTATGTTTCAAAAATTAACAAAACATGTTTTTGAATATATACATATGTGATATAAATTAATTAAAGCAGCATGAATCCTAGTGACGTTGCATTTCTCAATTTTACAGAAATCATGAAGTACGAAGAACAGCTGAAAAATAGAAGACTGTTATTCTATACTAGATAGTTTTTAAATAAAAATGACAATTATTAATGTTATCTAATATTCTTTGAACAGTAATATGACAGTTTTATAATATCAATTTAGAATTATTAAATTATATATCTGCATTCAAATACATTACTTATAAATATTGACTTATGTAAAATTCTGAATTAATAATTTGGCCATTGGTTGACCTTTCATTCAAATCTACTATTATATAAAAAGATTCAAATAATTTCAAATGTTATACAATAAAGTAGATACAATCTGATAATGTAACAATATAAACAACTAATTTGTGCAACTCAGTAGGTGGATAACTATAACCTGAGACATTTTAACATAATAAAGAAAGCAGCCCAATAGATTACATGCAATTATATATTTATAAATATATTATATTCAAACAAAATTTTGTAACCACCAACAATCTAAATATTAAAATTCAAAATAAATGCAGTTATTATTTTTAGTTGTGACACATGCAATAACACTGATTACATTATTTGCTATTAAAAAGTTGCTCTTATCTTTATGTATATTGATAATTGTAATAATATATGATAATATTCCACAATATAAGATAATATTTAAACTTTCATGGTTTGACGATGTCTTAAAAGTGCAAATTCAAAAGAAATTTTATTTCAGATACTTGTTCATACATCATCATGATTGAATGACAGCGATAAAAGATGAGCTAGTTAAAGGGATTTACTTTTCATTTCCAAGAGCAATAAAATGAATTAATAGTTATGACAGATGAAATTTAAATATGCAAATTAGATAAGCTGGTGTTTGATACAATATGGGACACATGGTCTTGTTTAAAAGGAATAGGGGTTTTACAGACGTTAATTTCTCTATAAACAAACTACATTGTACTGTAATGTTTTCACAAGACAAAGCATTTAGGGGGAAAAAAATTCTTTAATTAGTGACATAGATACACATAAAAAGAATGCTCCTAGGCACATTATGAATTGTATTTTGTCATGTTCCTTACGAACATTTTTTACATACAATAAATACAGGTATCTAAAAGAACTTTTTAAAAATGAGCTACAATTAATCTAGTGCTTTTGCTAATCATCAATACTGTGGTCTAATATCAAATGGATTACAGCCTACTGCAGTAAATTATAATAATGACAAGTGTTTTTTTTCCCCTGTATTCTTACAATTTCCCCAGCCTGACTACACAATGAATTTGGTACAGTTATTTTCGGACACCTCGCATGGTGGTGCCAAGAATCCAAGGTAGTACATTCAGAAAACCAAAAATTGTTGCTGTTTACAAGCTTGAATGACACGTGTATAGGCATTTAAAGTTCAACTTAACTGTGCAGATAATGATTACACAATTAATCAAAAAAATAAATAGATATCGGAAAAACAACAAGACTTCAAAAAAAAGATATTAATACATGATTTAGTAATCAAGAATCACAGTGAAAAAATTATGAACCCAAAGGATATCAATAAATAATTTATAAAACAATAAAATAGAAGTTTATATCAATAATGTTAAGTTTTATTGAACATAGCAAATTTAAAAATAAATATAATACCTTCAATTTATTTTTCCTTTTCCGAGGTTTTTTTGGATCCAAAGTTGTCCCAAAAGCAAGTTGAGAAAATAATTCAAATCCATCCATGCTGCTTTCTCGTGTTGTGTTTTCACCGGAAGAATATCAGTTGCCATCTAGAGAAAGTTAAATAAAGTTGTCCGAATGATGACAGCTATAGAATTAAACTATTATTCTTTCTAGCGTCACAAAAATTTCTATTTTAAAATTTATCAGTTTTAGAAAAAGTTTTCAGTGCTGATTAATTATTTTCAAAAAGCTGGAAAGACGAAAAATCTAGCATTGCAAAACAAGAAACATAATAAACTTTTTTATTATATCACACGGTAACCATGAATTGTAGGATTTAACTGAAAACATTAGTTCTCTAGTGCATAAAATCGAAAATTGGTGTGCACTTTAAAGGAGAGAATTTTCTGGAAATTTTTGGTTTTCTTCTCTGTAATAATTATAACTGAGTAAGTTTTTATAGTACTGTACTTAAAGCATTGAAATATTCTAGTTGTACTGTTAATTGTTTCATGGATACGTATTGTAAATTTTTCTCGATGGAACAACTGCTTTAAAATAATTAATAACTTTTGTTAACTCTTTTATAATGAATTACATAAATGTCATAGCTTTTTCTTCTTTAAGGTATGTTTTTAAATAATTAAATTCTATGTGAAATTAAAATGCGATATAACCTTATTTATTTTTTGTATTTAGTTTTGTGCTCTTATACTAGCAATATATAATACTCTTCTTAAATAAATGAAATTTTGTTCTATCTTTTCACTATCTCATTTGATGAGCTATCACTTAAATCAAGCTCAATAATGTTCTTATTTATTATGGTTATTTACTTTAAAAAATAGTTTTTCTTTAACAATAACCCTAAGTCTAAAATTTTGCTGTGAGATTATTAGATTAACTTTTGTATGAAAAAAAAAATCCATCTTTGCTTGAAAAATTATGCATTACTCAGTTTATAATTAAAAAAAATATTTCAATGAAATAATATCCAGCTTTTTTTAAATGATGTATATTTACTCATATAATTTACTTGATAAACTAATTGTTGGATTTTTAAATTCACACCTTTGTCAGTTTTATATAAGATATTTGACTGAGTTTAATATAATTAATTATTTGTGATCTCCCTATCAAATTATATTATTTGCATATCTTTAAACAATATCAGTAGCTTTGAAAATTCTAACTTCTAAGATTATCTAAAATCTAAAAACATTAAAAATAAATAAATATTCTTTATAATTTAGTTTTTATGTTTGTTTTATGCAATAGTAATGCAATAATAATTCATAGTAATAAGTTGTGGTTTAAGATTGAAGAAATTTTAATTTTGTTGTTTGTTTTAAGTAACTTTAAATTTTAATTGAGTTTACTAGTTGTTTGAATTGAACTGTAAATTATTGTAAAAGTGTATACTTTATATTTTTATCAATATTTTATAATAATCAGTTAAAGTACTGAATTTGTTGTGTTGTATATCACTTGTAAAAATACATTGAATAATTTTGGACATTATGAAGTGTAATGATTCATTTCATTACATTTATAATGAATCATTAATAATATAATTCTGATTATTTTCCGATTTTTATTTGTAACTCGAATTTATTTTTATAGTTATTTTTGCTGTTAAATAATTTAAATTTTCCATTTTTAATGTGCTTCTGATTTTTCTAAAGCAAATATTTTTTATGAAATTAAATAAAATTTAATAATAATTGAATTCATGCATTTTTTGCTGTATGCTTTGCATATTTTAATTTATTTAATATTCAATTGTTCCCAGTTATAAAATACATTTTCATTCCTTTTTATAGATAATCGTGCAAAATGATTGAAGTGACTTGTAATGATCGTCTTGGGAAAAAAGTTAGAATTAAATGCAAGTATCCTTTGTAAATGTTTGTTCTAGTTCTTCTAGTATGATGCTTAGAAGAAATTTTACATATTCATATTATTGTAGTCAATATATTCATTTTGCCTCCCCCCAATACTGAGAACAAAACTGATACGCTCCGAAATAACAAAAGCCATGGTTTACCTCCTAATACGTTAGGCCTTTTATTGCCCAGTGAAGTACAGCAACTCAAATATGACATTGACTTAGCAAATCATTGGAAGTCTCCTGCAAAAATATTGAGCCCTATTGCTTCTGTAGATGCTTATTATTATGAATGTGCTGCTGATGTAAAATTTTCTACCGAAACTGACATCCCTATTATGTCTCTTAAATGTTTGATAGGATTAATGTTAAGTAAACTAGGTGACCAAGTTATTTGTTGGAATTGGCCACAGTATTCTTCAAATCGATTATAAATAGTTGTGGTTTGGTGTCATTTCACATTATCATTGTTTAGATATATGAAGCCTATGAATAGCTGTAAATGATCAGGAGCTAAACATAACCAGTTTTAGTCAATCAGTTCATTAGGACTAGACCAACCAATTCCATGTAAAACACAGCCCACACTATTGTAGAGCTACTAGTTTTGATAATTTATATCCATGGTTTCATCAGGTGTACATCACACTCAATATATTCTTTCTCTTCTCTCTTACCATAGGTATTTCTCTCTCTCTCTTCCATCAGTATACTCTCATCAACTCTTACCATCAGTTCTTACCAAATAAAATTGTGACTCATTTCACGAAATTAGTTTTCTAGTTGTCTAAAGTCCAATGAATATACTACAAGCTAACAAGAGGCAATTTTGTGCTATTAGTGAAGACACTCAAATTACCTTTGTGCATATTAAAGCCAAGTTTTGCCACATTGTCCCAATGGATGCCTTTGTCATACATCACATGTGATTCATACAATTATTATATATAGTATTACTTAAGACTGACAGTTATACCTGTGCATTACTAGTCTCAATCATTAAATGCAGGTGGTCATTGCTGTATGTTTTTGGTTGGAGGTTATGTCTAAAATTAAGTACTTCTCAGCACATCCCTGGCATTGTAGTTCTTGGAATCTTCAAAAGATTTCTGAAATGAAATATCTCATGAATATCAGAATCCCATTTTAAAGTTCCAACTGCTGTCTCAACATCTGTTAATTTCTGCCATGCCACTAAAATCACTTCAAGAAAATTTTCACCTGAATTTCTTAAATAAAATAAGAATCCTATCAATGCACTCCCAATTAACATATTTTATTTATTATCTATATAAATATCCATATTGCCACGCCTGACTTTTGACAAATAGGTGTAAAATGAAAGTAATATTTTGATGTTATTCTATTAGTGGTATTCCAACAAAAATCTTCTAATTCTTAGAGATAAACCCATTGGATGTTAGTATCATTTTTATTATGGTAAAATAATTTGTTGTAGTGCAACATAAAACTATAGAAACATTCAAGCATGGTAATTATAAAGACATTTCCAAAAGAAAATTATCAATATTTCCAATATAATTTTGCTTAATATTCTTAGATATTACAGGTTTAAAAAAAATTATATTGTGTTCTTATAATATACATTGTTCAAAGGGGAAATAAAGTTATAAATTCTGTTTTAAAAATCTATAATTTGCTTTTACTGAAAACAAGAAAAAAAAAACCGAGATTTTATTATTAAATGATTAAATTTTCAAATGTTTGTAATTTCTTTACTTAAAAAATGTACGTGTGCAAATGTTTTATCATAATTCTGTTTAGAATTGTCTGGTATTTTTTAAATCTAAATATCAAATTACAAGCCTTAATTGAAGTTTTAGTGCTGAGGATACTATTGGAGACCTGAAAAAACTAATTGCAGCTCAAACTGGTACAAGATGGGACAAAATAGTCTTGAAAAAATGGTAAGTAATGGTTTTTAGCTGAATTTTTATAGTTAAATTGCCAAAAATTTAATTTTAATCTTAATTTTCTTTTTTTTAGGTATACTATTTTCAAAGACAACATAAGTCTAGCAGATTGTATCCTTTTCATATTCTTTATTAGTATATTGTAAATATTTAATTTTATATTAGAGATCTTACAAAGATAATGACATTTTTTCCCATTTTCTTAAATTAGATCTGAAAATGGTCTGGGTCATATAACAGATACAATGAATTTTAATATCTTATTCTACCATGTTTATTTTTAATTAAAAAAACACTTTGATTTATGTAGATAGAATAGATATATGTATTAATGTTTTATTTCTAAATATTCGAATACCTTAATTGGTTTGGGGAGGCATTAAAGGAGATTAGAAATTCTAATCTGGCTCCAGAAAATGTTTTAGGATTAATTTGTTTCTCTTTATATTAATTTTTTTAATTTATAGTGTCAATAATGTGCACATGAAATTATTATTAGCACAATAAAAAAAATGGTATAGTATTTTTTTAAGTTATTAAGATTAGGGAACAAAATATATTGAAAAAAAAAATATGTCATTGTAAATTTTTTTTTAGAAATTGTGCAAAAAATAATCTATTGTACAAAAAGATTTCCAGGGAAAAAACATTAAAATTCTGTTCAATTTTTAATAAAAATATTGACATGCTGTTTTATTGAACACTTTTGTAAAATGTGACAGTTCTAATTCTAAGGATCTGTCTTATAAAGTATTTTGCATGATTTTTAAGCAGGCATGTTGCGGTTTATACACAGTGTAAATTGCAACCTGTAACTATCTTGCTAAAAACCTCTAGAGATAATTACATCTATTTTATGTAGGCATTATTGTGCTTCATTTTGATTTTTTTTAACCTTATTATGATTGATTAGCTTGTATAGTTTTAAATCCAATTTTCAAGCAACAAACATTTAGAAGAAATTTAATATTGTGGGTAATATGCATGAAAATGTGTAATAAATTATTTTTATAATTTTCTGTTAATTTGATTCTTTATATTTACCAGTTCTATACATGTTAATAAGTATCTATTTGTACAGCTTTTTTGATTTAAGGAATTTGTTAATGCTATTTATGTTATTTTCATATTGAATTTCTGTAGGAGTAAATTAAATATAAAAATCTAAATCTTGATGTATTATTGAGGATGAAATAAAGTATCTGTCTTGAAATTGATTAAGCCTAGACAAATTGTTAATTTATAATGCACATCTATTTGAAATTATTATTGAAATTTTTCTTAACAAAAATAAAGATGAAATTCATGATGGAATGAATTTGGAGTTATACTACCAGTGAAATGCAGTATCTTCACATTGACAGTCGACAAGATTCTACGAAAATGTTTCATTGAATTTGATTTTTTTTGTACATTTGTTTTTATCTGTAATGTCTTTCTTAAATAAATCATCTTCATGTATATTGTGCCATTTCTGTTAAATATTTGTTACATTACCAAAGTATATAAATGCAAAAATTAATATATTAGTAAATTAATAAATCAAATTTCATTTTATTTTACTACATAATAAAACAATTTTTTAAATTTTTGCATTGTTTAAAAAATTATATGTTACAATAATAATCACATTATTAGTGAACACATATTATTGATTAATTTTTATCTTTAAAAATTGCTTATTTTTTCCCCATAATATCTTGAATCCAGTGAAATTATAATTATAAATTGTTGATTTGATCACAAAATTAAATGCATAGAGATTGTTTTTTTCTGAATTTTTTGGAAAATGCCTGAAAATTGAGTTAAAAAAAACTTGCCTTTTAATCTCTGATTATTATATTCATATGTATATATGTTTAATCTCTATCATGTTCATAATAATTTTTAAGGTTATAAGTGATGTTATAATTTGATGTAAAAATTATACATAAACCATAGACAATCCAGTATTTAATGAATTGTTACATCAGCAGGACAGCACATTCTTGAAAGAAAAAGCATCACCAAGGGAAAAAAAACTCAAATAAAATCAGCAAAACCATTTAAATTAATCAGATAAAAAATTTCAAAACTTAATTTCAGCCTCTGTCTCATCTGATTTTTCTCTTATGCGTAGAAATTTCTAAAGTCTAATTGTGTTAATATAATATTTAAAGTACTGACTTAAAAGGAAAGATCTAAACACATTAGTTATAACCTATCTAAAAATTTTTTTTTTCTCCCTAGCATACATACTTGCAAAAGTTCAAAAGCATACTGACTTCATTCTCGTGCGTTAAAAAGTATGAAACTGCAGCTCATAGAGATATATTGTTTCATAAATATATTAATAAAATAAATAAAATTTTTCTGCATCATTTTATAATCATTTTCATTCAGTTGATACTTATTTTTGCAATCAAAGCTTGTTTTTTTTTTTTTGTTGGTTCTTAATCAGTTTTGATCAAAATGTCAAGAATACGACTGAAATAGGGTTTTAAATAAAATTTACTGGTTATTTTTATATTCAGCATTTTCATGATGTCATACATTCTAATATGCTATGTCATTTTCTTTTCCAGTTTTTCACATTGAAATATTTTATGAATGAAATATAGTTGATAAATTACTCTGCTTGTGAGAAATAAATAAAAAAATATCAAAGCATGCATTCTTAAACTTGCATTCTGCAATCTATTTTTATTGAAGAAATATTAATTGCCACCTGAAAATTAATATCTGGTTTCTTCGTTATGTCAAAAAAAAATAATAAATCACCCTGCTAGATTGAATGCTCTCAGTCAAGATTTTAAAATCATTTACATGATGAATATAACTCCCACCCCTCCATTGTTCAAAAAATAATTAGCACTTTTGACTTGTTCTGAGATCCGTAGTTTTATGAAGCTTTATGTTTATATATATATATATATATATATATATATATATATATATATATATATACAGAGAGAGAGAAAGAGGGATGAATAAAAATAGAGAATGCAAACTTTTTCTGTTTTTTTTTCATGAAATATAATGATTTTTAGATGTAATTATTCTGATCACCTAAGTTGGCAAATTTTTTCATATACCTATGTGTAACTGAAATCATAAAATAAGTCTTGCATTCTGTTCTCTTTTTGTTCTCCTTTTCAGATGGTTTATTCAAATACAATTTAGTGAAAGGTATTAAGGAAAAATTATAAATATATATAATACTAACAAACTTAATTTGAGGATTTTCAACAACAAAACAGTAAATGTTTTGTATTTTATTTACAACTGTGGACAATAAACACACTATCTTTGTAACAAATCAATATTTGTATCACATGTCAGCTTAACCATTTCATCTATAAAATCATTATAGTATATTTAATAATAATTACTTTATCAGTATTTTTTAAAGTTCTTTAATAATGACATCTTTAACTTGCATAATTATCTGTAGAAGAGGATAATTTGTTTCTAACTCACTTTCCATCATTTCTTGTTGCTTAATAGCATTTTCCAAAGACTTAGTTTTTCTTGTCATCTGTTCTATATCTTGTTCCAAAAGGAAATTCTATTGAAAAATAATATGACAAAAGTGGACTACATCATGAAAATCACAATGAAACATAGTTCAAAAAATATAACTTATTAAAGTAATATTAAATATAAGAATATGTTAGAATCATGTATAGATAAAATTTCTTCTACTTTTTTTAATTTCTTTTTTTATCCCAGATAAATTAAAAACAAAATCTCAGTCCATGATTTTTTTAAATTAGAATCAAAAAGTTTACTATGGTTTGTTAACTGGTTCTAATAGAAACTATATTAGTAAATTTTTTCAAGAAATTAAGAGAATAATCTAAGACAAAAATTTAGTTAATTGAAATTTTACCAAATTGTTTAGTTGCAGAAGGTATCTCATTTTATTCTCATATTCTTGAAGTGCCTTTGAAAGAATTTGCCTCTTATCTTCAGGGATTTCCAAATTCTGATCTAAATGATTGGCCAGAGCTTTAGCCTGAAAATAGCACATAAATTATTTATAAGATTTTATTTTTCTCTGTTCTAATGCGGGGAAAAATAGATATTTTCATGGAAGGGAGAGGATGGTGAAAGGGTTAATCATTTTCATTTTTTAACACACTTTTATTATAAACTTATTGATAATTTCAAATTAATATTCATTTCAATACAAAGGAGTTTTGTTCTAAATTCTTACAGTGATTATGCACATTGCATCTTTATTGGCAAGTTGAGTTGTTACTGATTATAGAATAATATGTGAAAATGAGATTTAAAGAATTAATAAACATATATTTGTTTTGGGGAAATGGGACAGGTGAAATCAAGAGACACAGCAATTAATCCATGTAAATAAAACATACATCAACAAACAGTTAAAATTTATTAATATATAATGAAACAAAATAAATCTTCTAATGAACTAAATGTAAATAAGTGTGGGTACAAAATTAATATAAAATCAAATTTGCACAAGAGTAAAAATTAAAAGAAAAAAATTAAACAAATCAAAATTATTTAAGCTGTATGCAACAAGCAGGCATAGCAAAACTAAAGCCTGTAAAAAAAAGGAGTAAATAAAAAAAAGTATTTAGAAAAGAAAATAATTAGTACTAGAGTATTACAAATAATTAGTATAAAAGTATTACAAAAAATTTTCAGATTTTGAGTTCATTTCAAATTTTAACAATATCAAACATATGGCATTAAAATACTAAAATATTGATTGTATTAATTATCACAATCATATTAATACTATATAATGTTAAAATCATATAGTTTTTGATGAGCTGAATATTCTAATAACTAAGACTTAGATATATTTTTTTATTACTAAGCTGGTTATTGAAGATATGTTGCATATACATATGGTGTACTCTTTCAATAATTTTATTCATAAAATTACAATTATTAAATTATTTTTTTGAATTACTAATTCAGTAATTTTATCCACAAAATTATTGAAGTTGACATTTATTTAGACATATTCAAAATGAGTAAATTAAATGTTATTAGGATATTATTAATAAACTTCTAGATTGATCTTCTATCTTGGTTTAGTTGGAAAAATAAATTATTTAATTTCCTCCTGTATTAAAAAAACTATTAAAGCACTAATGGAAATAGCCTCATAAGCAAATTGTACTTAAATATAGTTTCATGCATAAACTGAGCCACTTTTACAGAATAGATTTTAAGTTATTAAATGTTCATGACTTCATTTTCACAACAGAAATAGATTTCTTACCTCATTTGACAAAATGATCACAGATAAAGCATTTTGGGAAGCTTCTTTAGCTTTGTTATTGATTACTTTGATCTGTTGAATGCTTTTATTTATTTCTGCATTATGCCGTGTAAGGTTTTCACAAGTTTCTAAAACAGATTTAAACCAAGTACTACCTAGCATTCCACTTTCAAATAGTGCTTGATAAGGAAAAGGTAAGAGATGTAACTTTAAAGATTTGTCTTGAATTATTCCTCCCACCAAGGAATTTAATTGATCTTGCAATCTGAAGAAAAAAAAATAGTATTAAAATATTGAAAGTAATTGAATAAGTATTTAATATTTAAAGTAACAAATAATGTAAAAATTAATAAATAATGTCATTAGTATGGTGTAAATACATAAACATTCACACGTAGATTATTCAAAATTCTTATTCTAGGTAAGCAATTTAAGAAGAATTTTTTCTTCAATATTCTATAAATTAACTAACAAATTTACTTGCTGATATATATATGTAATATATTTCATAATCTCTGGTTTACGTTTGGAAGTATAAATTCTCATTAAATAGCTTTAAAAAGATCAGCAAATGAATAAGCTTAAATTTCCTTCTATTAAACTTATTAATAATTTCATTCTACTAAAATCATTAGATATTCTTAAGTCAGCTCTAAATATCATTTTGATAATAGTTATAGTTGCAATGATATTTTACGTACAGGAAATTTTAAATTTAATTTATAATTATTACAGATTTAAATGCATCTGAAACCACACATTTCCAGGCAGACAAAAGGGAAAAGCATTGAATAATTAAGAATAGAGGAAGTTACTCTAACAAAAATCAATATGCAAATAAATTGTAAAATTTTGATTGATTGATAATCAGACAGTTATACTAACATTTAAAATTTCATTATGCATTAAGGCATAATCATAAGTTATTGAATGAATTATCTCATATAAACCACTTCAAAAATTCACATTTGAATATTACAGTTAGTTTATATAGTATAGTTTAATATAATGTATGCTTTGAAGAATGATAAAACGTTTTCAATGGATATAATAGTTAAAATAGTAAGGAAGTACTTACAACCATTTTCTACATAAATATTTATTTTATAATTTCACTGACTATTTTTTAAGTATTAAATGACAAAAAAAGCTTAGTAAATTTATACATGAAAAAAGTGAAACTGTCCTAAAACAAGCTTTGCCAATTTACTAATCTATTAAAAAGTTCCAGTTAATTGAAATAGTAAAATAAATTAATTATAATATATAAAATATCCATTAATTAAAACACAGTATTACTTTTTAATAAAATCCTGAAAATCCAAATTTAAGTTTGAAATCTGGGATTCAAAATGTTCATTCTTATTACAGATTTGTTCCTCCAAAGTATGAAGTTTAGATTCCAAATTTGAAATGTCATCAATATTTCTTTCTGCTTCTTGTAATTTTCTTTCTAGAATGAAATGGAAATTTTAAATTTAAATTAAATTTCATAATAAAGTATATAATTTCATAGTTAATGAAAATATTTCATAATTAATTAAATGACAGAAATAATAATGACTTGGAATTTCTCAATTTGTAAAAAGAAATAAAATTATGATTTCTACAAGTATGAATGTGGCTTGCAGAATAATAAAGAAAAGAAATTAAAAAACAGCCATCAATTTAAGTATAACTTTAATAATTACACTATCTTAAATATTAATCTTCATCATTTTTCTTAAGTTCCATACATTTATATACCAAACACAATATTGTAATATCCAACAGACAGAATTTATTAAATTTATCTTATTTTTCAAGAGTAATAAATATCTAGAATATATAGTAAGCATTTCAATCCTTTCAATTCATGTCATTTTGAGATAAGTAATGAGAGCTAAGAGAACATATTTTAATAATTTGTAACTTATAATTTTGGAAAATTATGAAGAAAAAGAAAGAGAACTCTTAGATTTACCTAATTTCAATTCCTTTTCTTTAAGTTCTTCGATTCTTTGGATTCTGTTGATTGTTTCCTCCCTTTTTAAAGTTTTTTCAACAGTAATGCTTTCCATTCTTTTTAATTCACTTTCTAGAATCAAGAACTCAAGATAAAAATCTTGATAAGTTTGATTTAAAAGAGCCATACTTTCTTTCTTGAGAATTTTTTTGTTTTCATATTCAGTTTCAAAAAATTCCTTCTCCTCTTCCATTAATGCACACAGTTGTTGTTTCCTAAAGAAATTGAATAAGATATATATATAATTATATGTAAAATTTCAAGGCCTAAGAGAAAGTTTGGGATTTAAGATTTCAAAAATGTAAAAAGAATTAACTAACCATACTATTTTTCTAAAGTTAATTTTTTTTTTTTTAGAAACTATGCAGTGACAAAAGTAGATGTAATGTACAATAATTCAATGCACCTGAATGGGCGTTTGAAAGGATAGACTGAAATAATAAATCCTGCAATCAGTCACAATCAAAAATATCATATACCTCCAGTTAAAGAGTTTTAAATTTTACAAATTGCAACAGAAATGATTAAAAATATTTCCTTTCAGAATTATTAGGGAGAATAAGCCACTTACTAGCATAAAATGCATTATAAAATTACTGTGATACTTTAATACAATTAATTATGTGGATTCAAATATCAAACATTATGGATATATCATATACATGATTGATAGTTATTATGCCATAATAGTTTGTCCATATAAAAATCACGAATGGTAGTAGAATGCATTCATTATATTGCAGTAGGTTAATACACAATCATATTCTTTAAAATCTATAATTAGTTTTTTTAATTTAAAAAACTAATTCAAAATTTTAAAGTTATTCTTTCCTGAAACTTCTTTTTTACCACTTTTAAATTTTTAAGTTATCCAATACTAAAAGACAAACTTTAAAATGCATTATAAGTTATTCTTCTCTTCATCACATGAAGAAACGCATAACTTTTACATAAAATGGATAGAATTTAAAACTCCTTAACACAATATGTGTTTTCCTTTATCTTATTACCAGCAAAATGAATGGTGCATAGTAATTACTAAAGTTAAACTATCAGTATAGCATTTTACTCACTTTAAAAAGAAGCAAGTAATTTAATCAAAAAAGGGAACAAACTAGTTTTAATTTGTTTCATTTTATTAATTTGATTAGCACAAAATGTAAGTAAATTATTTTTATAACATAAATGTTAAATATATGTTATTTTGATAAAACGTAAAATTAAGCAAGAAGAATGTAGTCTGAACTTTAAAAATTGTTACATAAAATTAGTTTTTAAATGATAATATTGATCAACAACATTTTAAAAGATTAGCCATAAAATTCAGTTAAAAATATACTTATTTGATTATTTATTCAATGATGAATCTTTGTATTTAAATTATCAAACAGTTACAATGTGTCAATATCAACTTTGTATTTCATAATATTTTATATTTAATTTTCTCATATTATATTCAATAACCTGTCTTAAATCTTAATATTATCCTATATAAATGTTTATATATATGTCTGTAATATAAATACTTTGAAAATCTTAAGACATAATTGTATATAATTTGATTAGTGTTTATTACATCTTATAATGGTGATTTTCTATTACATAACAAAATGTACACATTTTTAAAATAAAAGTAGAAAAAGAAAAAAAAGAGGAAGCATGCATTAATAATATAAAAATAATCTGAAATGAACCTGCTCAGGCGTGCTTCTAAATCACTGATTTTAATAGAGAATAATTCTTTTTCAAGCTCTGTAAGGTCTTTTGATGAAGTTTCTGTTTCAGATTTAGATTTTGTATGCTTGTCATCCACTTTATTAGATTGTTTCTTTCCACCAACTTTCTTGATTGGCTTCATACTGAAATATAAATTTCATTCAGCGAATTTTAATTTACTGAAAGGAAAATTTGTTATTAAACTGTTATTCAATTTTGATATTAATAAAAAATGAAAAAAATAATGAAAAAAAACTTTTAAGTCATTTTAGAAACTAATTTGAATGAACTATTTAGAACAAACACAGGTGCAGATTGTTTTTCTTTTCTTTTTTTTTTTTTTTTTCAAGTCAGCATAAGAATATGTAGAGGAAGAAATGCAAAAAAACCACTTTGAAGCCTTGTGGTTTTTTTACATTTTCAGTTAAAAAATATTATTTATATTTCATAGTTACAAATGAACAATAAAATGAAATTGTTTCAATATTAATTTAGTAAAAATTAAATTTAGAAATAAGGAAAAAATTAAAAAATTGTTAATGATTTTCAGCCTTTGAGAAATTAAATACGACACATGTATATCTGATAACTAACATGAGTGAAAAAAAAGTAGAAAAACCATATTACTTTATTTTTTTCGTAAAAGAAACCGACGTACAATCTTTAGTTTTTGTTGCTATCACAATGAAACTTTGTGGTTGCTATGCTATGTTGCTAAGCAAGGCAGATAATCGTACTTCATTTCGCTTCTAAATTGAAAATTGTAGTAAACGCCAGTAGATACTCCCTCGTTCCGATTTCTGAAATGATAATTTGTTTAATGCAGCTTGATTCTTGAAGACAAATTCGATTCAATGATATTGGTGTAATGTATTTCACTAATTTCCCACATTTGATATGATTTAAGGAGTTTTAGTTCCTCGTGTCTCCACCCCCTATATCCGCTGGAACAGGAGGATACTTCCGCTTATGATTATCTCGGTAACAATTGCTTCTAAGATGATTTCAATACAATGTATAATTTCAAGGATGAGACTTGTTTTAAAGTTTAATATCCAGAATGTTGGGTTAGAAGCATAATGCATATGAGCAAAGTACAACATTCATTTTGCCATTCTGAAAACAGGTCATTTCCTCTCCTTTCATTTTATCTATTTAAGCTGAAAATAAATTCAACAACTTCAAATAAATGCCAGGTGCACAGTCTCGGGAACAGAAAAAAGAAGATATAAATACCTTGAGCGCCAATCGTCTTGAAGCATCATGAGGACAAATATTAATTGCTTTATATTACTTTTTTGAGCGAAATGTCTTGAGAGGGGGAAACTGTAATGCAATGATCCTGGCGCAATAAATCGTCGCTACGCCATTGATAAATGTCTTCTTAAAGAATACCTCCCCTCAACGCATCCAAGCTTAGCCTTCATGGAGTACCACAGCCCAAACAACCTCATAAAAATGTATGATTATTCTTCTGAACCATTCAATGCCATTTTAAACAGAACTTTTTCACTGTTAATAGATTTTGGAATCCCGTCACTTCATTGGCGTGACGTGGAGCGACAGAGACGGATCTTTATAAAACATTTATTAATATTTGGATATCAAATATTTAGCTATGACTGTTTCACTACTTAATCTTAATAGTTCTCTTCTAAAACAAAGAATTTTTAATTTTGATTAGATCTATGATTTGTGATCTGAGTCCGAAATAGTTATTATGAAGCTATCTAATTCCGAATGAGTTCTGTTCATTTTGTATGCATTTATCAGTTTTTACCATCAATCAAATTAGTTCCACTTAAAATTTGTATTTTAATATGGATTGATAAATAATTAAACTTTAATTAAGTCAACAATTTTCTAGCCGAACTGAATCCTATTTAACAAATTTAAAAGAATAATAGGACAAATATTTCAGCATCGTTTGTGTGTGTATAATCAAATACATCTCAAAGTTTTTTGTAATCGATTAAACCAATACTATCGGTGCATAAACAAAATACTATTCATTTACTGAAAAGGATAAACTGGGATTTTTAACAGAAAAGGCTCTCAATTCCTAGCGCTTGAGAGACAGGGTTAATAAATATCAAAAAACCTCAATGAAATTGTCCAAATTTATGCAAAAGAGTTGGGGTGATAATCATTCAGGTAATAAGACAGCTGTTAATGCATTTTCTCTTGTATAGAAGATGGATAGAATATTGCCTAGAATTTCTTCATACTTGCTATTATCTACTAAATTTGATTTATATTTTGAAGCTTTGGATTGACTTTGATTCTCCAATCAATGAACAAAACTGTAATTGAGCTATAAAGTTTTGAAATTTTTAGTGACTGCTGGTGGAATATATGTTTAATTACAACCGCATAGTCATCAGCAAGAAAAATATTATTCGCACAAATAAAAATACTATTACTGACGCAAGTCACGTAAACAGAAATATATTTTATGCTACTGTCACTCAACCCAAAAGTTTCTCGAGCTTATGTTTATAAATACTGATAACAAATCACACAATAAATTTGAAATTTCATTCAAAATTACTCTCAAGAGAAAACAAATTCGAAAATAGTCATGAATTCCTCCAATGGCAGGAACCCTAAGTGCCCAAATTGTGAAAACTATGTCTATTATGGTAAGAGGGGGACATTAATTTGAAAAGAATATAATGCAACTTATATTTTAAGAAACTGTTGTAGTTTGATTTAGGCTTGAGGAGTTTGTTGAAAATAAAAGTCGGTTGAAATATACTTTAATGCGTGATGGAAATGAGCAATAGCAAATATGGTTGCCCAAATAAACAAGCTGGGTAATTCTTCTAGCAATTTTACGTACGATATATGTATTTTTACCTTGACAGCCCTACTGTTTTTTTACTTTGATTATTTGCATTGCTGTCATGATTAACAATATGAAATGACGCGTCAAAATAGATTTTAACAAAACATTTCTCTATAAAATATAATGAGCTATTTAAAATTATGGATAAAATTTAAGATTTCCTTGTTTTTAACCAAGAACACGAATCGCGAAAATCATGTATAAACTTACCATAATTAGTTTGCAAACAATTATCCAGCAAATTTTGCGGAAAGTAATTTAAGACAAGATGCATTAAGCAAGTCATATTAAATAAATTATTAGAGCTAGCATCTTACTGCAATCCCTGGGTTTACTTGGCATTTTTGCATTTTATCTCAAAATATTTTTTCAATTCTAGTTATGAGAAATAAAATTGTATTAAAATCTGCATGAAATATTCAACAACATTACTTTGATATCGGAAAATTCCATCATCCGGCATTCAGAAAGTCAAAAAACACTGTGAATATATCGTAAAATATCTTGTGCTAATAGAATTTGCTGTGTTGCGAAGATATCTGTTGAGAAGGCAAATTGGACCCTATTGTTCTAGATAGCTCATATCATAAAACTTTACAATTTTATTTTTCATTAATAAACCTTAAATTTATTTTTCGGTCCCTTTTAGCTGAAAGAATACCTTGTATGGGCAGATGGTGGCACCGAAGCTGTTTGCGATGTGCGAAATGCAATAAAGTCCTTGAAGTAACAAAAGTGTGCTGTGTAAGTGCGCTTGTTTGCTTATTATGTATTTAAATATGCAATTATTTGCATAAAAATTTTTAAATGATGTGAAAGAATGAGTATTTGTTTATCATAACAGCCCCAGGTTTTTTTGCAATATTCAATACAATTGGCAATATTTAAAGCTCGCCAAGTTCCATTATTCAGTAAAAATCAAGATTAGGCTGATACCTGCATTTCCATGTTTACATGGCGATTTTCAGAATATTTCAATAGTGCTGAGCTCCATAAGAGGGTATGATTTCCCACGACAACTAAATTATTGTGTTGATTTGTTGATATTCAAATTACGTAGAGGTTGTCAAAATAATGAATTTAATAAAAGATTTTCAAATTATGTCCTTTACTTAGATCGAAGACATTTACATGTTCCGATGATTTATCAAGGGAACCGACCAAAAAGCATTAATAAATACTTCCACGAATTTAGTAATTTCAATCGTTAAACAATATAGCATATATAGGGTGTGTCAGAGAAACTTACTTATTTAAAAAAACTCCCGAGCGGTGAGTTGGGTAGGTAGAGGGATGATAGGTAGTGCTACTGGAGGGGAAAGTCCACAAGTTAGCTTTTTTCTCTAGTCAGCTGCCATCATGCTCTGGTTTAGAGAACAGCGTCGAGAGCGTCGTCAAGTCCTTCGCCGTCGGGAGCTTCTTTTCTAATGGTCGCTCACTTGTTGCCCCACAACGAGCCTTCCGCTCTCAATTTGAAATTCCTCCCCACAGACCCGTTCCTGGCCGTAATTCGATTCTGTCGTGGGTTAATTCATTTTCAGGAGTGTCGCTGAACCCAGAAACGGACATCAACGGATCACCACATTTCCGGAAAATGTCGAAAGAGTGAGGCAGTCAGTTCAGCGTTCGGCTCGCAAACACGCAGCTGCTCTGGGAATTTCTGACACCACTGTTCGACGAATTCTCCATCAATATCTTCCATTTCATCCCTATAGATTGGCTGTCGTGCAAGAATTAACGCGATTTTGTTGCCAGTCAAAATGCATGTGAAATGCTGCTTGGCAACTTGCCTGAAGACGAGGTCGTTTTTTTCAGTGACGAGACTTCCTTTGATATCCCTGGTTTATGTCGATCGACCACGGACAACAGATCATCTCAAGATTAACATTCGTGACGCCATTGCCAACACACTGATTGATATGTTGCAAAGAATGGACACGAACTTCAAAAATCGACTTAATCAGTGTATGCGCAATGGGGGTCGCCATTTAACCGATATCATTTTCAAAACTGTATGAAAAAAAAAATTGGGACATTCTATTCTCAAATAAAAAAGGAGGGTACTTTTCCATTATACCAGCGCAAATCTCGCCAAGCAGACTTTTTGGCGACAGCACACTGTCGCAATTTTGGTGCAGGCGATAAAATGTCTGCAACTTTCCTTTCAAATAAGTTTCTCTGGCGCACCCTGTATATTTATATAATTTGACAAAATTATTTTGTGATGCTTTTTGGTAGCTTTAAGCGAGTTGTAATATTTTTAATCATAATTAATGATAAGACTTGAGTATAATGTTCGGGGTTTTACTAAACATGACAAAATATTGGCAGCCGTCCAAAACTGCGGCCATCTGTTTTTAGCCTCAGATGGCCACTGTAATAACAACTGACAGCTTACATTTGGAATAAAAATGCCAGGGCGAGAAGTAACTATAGGTGAAAAATAGCTCTAAAATTTCAGCTTCGGCTAAAGAACTTAATTTTTCTTTTATGTCAATTTGAGTATAATTGTGTTTCTGCTTTAGCAATAATTCTTGTTTTAGAAATTTCGGGATAAAATGTAATTTGATAATACTTCTCAAGCTATATTTGAAAACATAAAAAAATAATAAGCAAGAGAAACCTTTCAGTGATGCATTTATAAAATATATTCTTAATTACAGAGAGAAGGAAAAGCCTATTGTCCCGTACCTTGTTATAATAACTTATTTTTCACAAGAGGTAAGAGAAATTTAATTTTTGTTTACATTTTACAAATTTATACTATAAAATTAGAAAACACTTAATCTGATCAGTCATTTTTACTGTTAATTAAAGTTAATTTGTGCTTAAAGAACACAATTATTATTATTTAGTAACTGTATTATAATCATTTAAAATCTTTAAGAATCTCTTAATATTATTCTCTTAATGAAAGTGAAGTTATAATTTTGAATCACGGTGGATTTTTGGAGAATTATTGTTTGATACTATGATTGTACGAGAAACATTGTAAAGAGAAATGAATTTTTGATTTCATTTTTGTTTGACAATTTTGTGGAGCAGAGAAGTTATAAAGCTAATTATTCTTCAAAACTAATTAACTTCTATAAAGTTAATTATTAATTAAGAGTTTTAAAATTATTCATTGACAACCAAAGATACAGGAGATTCATTTAAGGAAAACAGTTAAAATATAAAATAAAGATTAGTTTTCATTTTAAATTTACAAAAACAAATTCAAATTATACAATGGTTTAAAACCTTTTGTTGATTGGAAATTGTAATAGAAGCACAAAACATTAGAACTTCGGTTTTTGTATATATGACAATCACTTCTGTTAAAAATTGTTTCAGTTTTGCGATTATCATCAACTAACTAATTATTTCTACAAATTGCTCAGAGCAATTCAGCCCTGAATCACAGATTCCAGCACGTACATAATAATATTCATTCTAATAACCTCCAATTCAAATCATTCTGAACCAATAATCTCCATCAAAGCTGGAGCTCTATTGATGCAGTTGATCCATGCTTATTCAACCGTCAGAATTCCGACCGTGAATATAGTGCCTCTGTCAGCTGGCATACACACTCAATAGAAGGCATATGCAGTTCCATAATGATTGCACCAAATTATTACTTGGGATATGAATAATCATAGAGAGGCTTATAACGTTAAATAAGAGCATTTTCAGTTTAAGGTATCCGACTAAGTTCGAAGGAAATTTTTTGAAAAATTGGACTTTTTAGAAACTATTTATGATTTTTAGACGTATTATCAATAATAAACACTATAAATACAAAAAAACAATTATTTGAAAACATAATACATTTTGAAAAATGAGAAAATTTGTAGTTAATTTTAATGAAATTTAACTAAAACGGTTTACATTCTACACAAAATTTTAATGCAGCAATCCTATTTTTTTTCCCAAGCAAGTTATAGAATACGATGATGAATGAAATGAACCAAAATCTAAGACACATTCTGTGATGCAAAGAAGTTATAGGTAAAATTATGCTCATATATGCATTTTTACCTTAAATCTACGATTTAATTTTTCTAGACGCACCTATAAATGAAAAGTATTTCACCAACAATAAAGCTTTTGGTTCATTTCATGTATTTTATTGAAAATCGTACTGAATTAGATTATACATACTTGCAATCAAAATGCCTTTAATTTTCTGCTCGTAAATTTATATAAGCAATAGAAAAATATAAAATAGTCTATATTTACTTAAAATATGTGGATAAATTTTTAAACCTGATTCATAACAGGATTGCCAAAACTGTAATGGTGGAAATTCAAATCTTGGATTCATTCTCTTTACATGATTTTTTCGGCACGGGCATCATCAATGTACCTTCAACATGAATGTTATATCCATATATTAAACGAGTTTCAGTATAATCTTGACTTGAATTTACGATCTTGCATTCAATCGACTCTTGAATATACGATACTCTGGAGTTTTCAAGTACACGATTTTTCAAGATCTTATGTCCACGAATTCTCAAGATCAATACATTTGAATTTAGTTTACTTGATTTTAGTTAGATAAATGTTCATTTTGAATATCAATTCGGTTACTGACTAAATAATTTTGAATCATATCAAGTGATAAACGCAGATTTGAAATAGCAGTTTTCTGCAAATGTTCACATTATATTAACGAGAGAGAATTTGATACCTCTGGAATGTGCATCATTAATATACCTTCCACGTTATCATCAAATCCGAAATATCCAGTGACCTTTAATAAAATCGGGTTTCGAATTTACGATTCTGCTATCAGTCAAGTCCCGAATTCCAGATTCTCGAATTTATCACATTGCGATTTAGCAATTATCCAACTTTAAATGTGAGATTTTATCAGGAGGAAAGTGCGAATGTTGAGGCGGAAGACACAGATATTTAAATGGCCTTTTTAAATGTATGATTTAATGTTCATAATAAGAGCTTTTTTTCAGTTGAATATCTTTAATAAATGATTTAAACAGATGGAAATAAATGAAATATTTTTAATTCATTAATATCTAGTGACCGTTTATAATATCAGGTTTCGAATTTACGATTCTACAGCCAATCAAGTCCCTAATTCTGATTCAGGAATTAATTATGTTACGAATTAAACACTTACTTGTTTTATTTTCTTTAATATCTAATAAGATGACATCTGTTTTGGGATTATTTTTTTTCTTCTTAATTTGATTCAAATAGAAATCCATTGAGTATTTGACTTATTGACGCGTTCGAAGTAATTTTAATATTGAATTATAATCGTTATGAATGGTTTATTGTTTGCTATTACGACTATCAAAATTCGATTAATCGAAGCACATATCGCATTCGGGAAAAGCAGTTAACTATTTACCTCTTCCAAAGATGCGATTTAATCATCAGGTCTTGTGAATATTAGGGAAAAGATGTAATATTTAAACTAAAATTTTAAATATATGAATTAAAGTTTACATTAAGAGTTTTTAAAATGAATAGCTTTAATGAATACTTCAAACCGATGGAAATAAATAATGAATTTTTATATTTTAGAGACGAATCTTTACAAGTAAACATAAGTTTTTTAGAGGCAGACCAGCAAAAAAGTCATTAGAGTTAATTGTTTTGCCAATAAACCGATAAATCCGGTTTATAGTCACATAGATAGACCTCCTGTCACATAGATAGAAACTAGAAAATGAGAAAGCTTCCATTAAGGTTTGAGAACAAAATCGTTTAAAATGATTTATAACTTCACTGAGAGCTTACTTCGAAAAGGCGGAGAACTAAGTTCTTTGTTGAGTACTAAACAAAAAGAAATAGTGGTTTCAAGACAAGTTACAGAATTAGTGAAAAGAAATAAAAACAAAAGGCTGCTAGGAAATGAAAGGCAAGATTTTATTTCTGCGTTTCGTTTGCAATGAATGGCTAAAAATTTATGGCAAACATTAATTTTTATTCTTTCTTTTCTCTCTCTCTCTCTATTAT
>JAPMOQ010054956.1:546485-592133 GCA_026543055.1 Argiope trifasciata | reverse complement strand
GTGTGTGTGTGTGTGTGTGTGTGTGTGTTTGAATCGGGTGAAACAGAATGCCCATCCAACCACATTTAGATCAGTGTCTAGGGTCACTGATTGAAGGAAAAGAAGCTTTTGAATAAAAAAGAAATTTATTTACAGCAAAGAAAAAGGAAAAAGACATCTACAATTATGACAGGACTATTTATAACGGAGAAAAAAGTATTACTTATAGATGCTACCAAGGATGAGGCCTAATTAATTGTTTCATGGCGAAACTACGTTGCGTTTTAAAGATGCATAATCGGAATGATATGAGATTCCCTATCCCCGTCTGGCGAGCGAATGCGTAGTTCGCTTTCTCTCAAATTTTTTACGTCACGCGACTTGGACTTTGGTTCAGAGGTATTTTGCAGTATCCATAGTGACATCTATTACAACAAATTGGAGCTAAATATTTAACAGTAATGGCTTTGTTTTATGTCTTTACTAAATCGACAGATTTTGTCCAATGTAAATGAAATATGTCTCATGCACTGTTTATTTAATTAAAGTCCAGAATGGAAAAAAAAGTTTACTAAATAGCTAATAACCTCTGACGGATCATGTTAAAGGCCAAAAAGCTTCATTCTATAAAAAAAAATTGTAACTATTTTTGATCATTACTAAATATATTTTATGTTTGTCTGATGTTGCGTAACATGGCTATGTCATATCGTGTAGAGGCTAGACTTAAGTTTAAAGCTAAATTTTCTTCTTGGATGCTATACCAATATATAAGCAACGCCATGCGGATGCTGTTAGTCTATTATATGTATCAATAAATTATAAACTGAATAACATGGTACAGGAAGAAATTATAAACTTTAACAAAACTAATAGAAAAGCTTTTGTGAAAATAGGTACATTAAATTGAATAGGAACTTACATATTCACCTAATTCGTATCTTTCTTTTCAGGTTATAATCGAGTGAACTATCATTAGCTGAATTTACCGAAGACCGCACCAACCAGAATTAGAATGAACCTTAATAAATCCATTTTAGCAATAGTAATTTCAAATAAACTTCGAACATCCCTGTCTTTGTAATAATAAATAGAAATTTCATGTATTTATGTATATTGTTTGTTTTGTTTCAAATGTTGCTGAAATTTATGTCGGATTCGTTCCATTAAGTCAAGAGAACTCCAACACTTATTAATTTTTTCTAGTTTTATAATATCTCTGTTCCTATGTTTCTCATTTTTTAATGGTACTGAATTATTTAGTATAAATATTACTTTGAATACTTGTAATTTTTAAATTGTGATTATTTAAAAATGTTAATTATCACAATTTCGAAAATAACAAATTTTACTAATCACAATTTTAAAAAAAAATAAATATTAATAATCACAACTTTAAAAATACAAATTTACTTCCAAATGCTTATTTATTAATTGAGTATAATTTATTGGAACTATTTATAATATTCAGCATACTTTTTAAATATGATTGCCAAAACTGAAAAACTTATTTCTCATACTTTCAAACTTTCTAATGCCTTGGAACATTTTATAGAAATTTTACAAAGAGAAACATATTCGTGTAATGCTTGATTTTAGCATGCAGAGATATTTCTTATGAACTAGATTTTAGAAAATATTTTCAGCAAAACATAAAAACTAATGATGATGTCATCCATTAGCATTAGCCCGAGTGCATTAGCTTCTGAGGATGAAGACTCTTGAGCACCCGAGGGCAGAAGTCTGACTTCTATCTCCTATGCAGATGATATTCACACTCTCGCTTGCACAACCCCTTTTTGCTGGGGGATTCTTTCCCCCACATCACAAATAGAACACAAATAAAGAACATAAATGCCCGAACCAAGACTTGAACCCTGGATACCCAGATCACGGGGAAGACCCACACCCCCTAGGTAAGGACTAAGTCAACAACGTAAAAAGTATTTTTAAATTTTGCTTTTAAAAACTGAAAAATAGCATATTATTTAAAAAACGTATTTTAAAAATAAGTATCATTGTTTTTTCACCTCAAATTAGATAAAACATTTCGTAACAAATTTAAACTCCTTATTAACTCCTTCCCGTAAAGTAACGAGTGTAGCTCGTCATTGATTTTTCATGTCGTAAAGCACAATGACGTGCTATACTAGTCATTCTGCTATATGGCATGACAAGCTATACTCGACATTGTGCTATATGGCATGACGAGTTATACTCCTCAAGCGACAAAAGTTACTGTTGAATATAATAATTAATTTAATTTAAAATTCCTAGTGTATTGAATTCGGAGGCCCTGATATTGAAACTGTTATTGATATTGAAACTAATGATAGTGAAATATTACCAAGAAGACAAAAACGCGCGTAATGACTAATAAGTGAATACCCTGGAGTCGTAGACACATTATGTGCCTGAAATTATGTTAAAAAAATAATACTGGAGTGACTAGAGTTAACGCGAAAACTAGGGGCTAATCCGAAATCACAAGAGATTTTTGAAGAAATGTTGAATTTGAACTTACAAATTACAATTACATATATACCAATAATTTTAATTAATAATTATAAATTAGTCAGAATTATAAAATAAGCTCAGGTTTCTTATATAAAAATTAAATAGCTATTTCACCATAATTTTTGCATTCAAAAATCTTACTGGAAGGGGTTAAGATATGTTCTTTCAGCTTTAAAACCTTATTGAAACAATTAGCTGAAGTGAGTTTTTAAAGGAAATGAGATGCTTTACTGCGAACTCGGTACCTTTTTTCTATTGAATTAAATCTAAAAAAATAATTTGGTAATGGATTTTACAATCATTGCAAAGATAAAAAATGAAAATAGAGTGGCAACAGGAAACTTCATGTTGAATAATGAACAAATTAACTAAACTTAAAATATTTCTTATAAATTCAGAAATAATATTTTGTAATTAGAGTTAAGTACTTAATCTGTTGAAAAAGGCTTCGAAACGAACTCTTAATTTTCATCATAAAAATGTCGAATTCTGTAAATTAATGAAATTGTACTTACTTTTTTTAATTCAATAAATTAAATATAGAAGAGAAAGGGGGGTTCAAATGAAAAAGTACGAAGTATCGCAAGAGCGTAACCGTTAACATATTTGCCTATACCGCTATGAGAGAACGTAGCGAGACATCTAGGGATGCGATTGGAGGCTTCAGCAAAGATCAGAGCATGCGCGGGCACCCATATGCGCAGGAGAAAGTATAGGCTCCAATGAAAAGTATCATCCAAAGTTCACTTCGTGTTGAATTCCTCAAGCACAGACGAACAAGTAACTCTAATGTGTACTATTAGACACTCTGAGGACCGTGTAAGTCCGTCAAAAGCAAAATACACCAGGGTTATTCGGAGGGTATGGTTCCGCTCCATAATAACGCGAGTCCACACGTCAAATTCAAGTAGGAACAGCTCGGTACAGCCCGGATATGTCACCTTGCGATTTTCATGTGTTTGGTCTCCTGATGGAACATCGGCTCTTCGGCTCGTTAATCAATGGGATCGTTGTGCTCAGGCCTGTGGTATATACTTTGAATAAAACCTTCATTTATATCCACAGTGTTTCGTACCTTTTTATTTGAACACTCCTTTTAAGGTATCCGACTACGTTAAAAACACTGTTTATCGAACATGTTGGCAAATTTTATTGTTATTATTTCTTGTATTTCAGACTTCTTTCTTTCTAAGACAGTTTATCTTTTCTATGAAAAGATAGGTCTGACCTATCAGCCAAGAGAATTTTAAGCAAAGCATATTTTTCATCTAAAATTTATCTTCTATTTTCTCAAAACTTTAATTTTCATAAAAATTCTCCACCGTTAACAGGATATTTGAAAATCTAATAGAGGTATTTTACATAAAAAGTTCAGCGTGTGTTTTAAATGACATGGGCAATGAAATTAACCAAAATTTTATTGTTGGTTTAATACTTTTTTATTTATATGTATTTTTAGAGAGCTTAAGCTGTGAATGCATATATACTTATATTTTCACCCATAACTTCTTTGCATCGCAAAATATTTTTTAGATTTTCGTTCAGTTCATTCATCGTTGTATTCTATAATTTATGTAGAAAGAAAAATAGGATGGCTGCATTACCATTTTGTGCAGATTGTTAACCGTTTTGATTAAATTTTAAAAAAGTTTACTGCAAATTTTTCTATTTCTCAAAATAAATCATATTTTCAAATAATGTTTTGCATTTATAGTGCATATATTTAACAATATATCTAAAAATCATGAACAGTTTTTAAAAAATCCAATTTTCCAAAATTTTTCTTTTGAACGTAGTCGGATACCTTAATCATAAATAACCTGTATGTCAATGTTCTATGAAAAATGACAATCATAATTCTAAGAGCGATAAAAAAAATTATTAAATGAAATAAAAATCAAATGAATAGTTTATTACAATGGAAAATATAATCACATTTAATAAAATATGAAACTAATGATAACTTTAAAACATGTTCATAATGATGCATTTCAGACATTTGATTCAGACATGATTTTGACTCATTTCATTCATCATTATATACTATAATTGATGTTCAAAGAAAAATAAGATTTCCGCATTACGATTTTGGGTAGGTTATTAACCGTTTTGGTTAAATTTCTTTAAAATGTACTACACATTTTCCTATTTATCCAAATATATTATATTTTCAAATATTTTTTTTGTATTTATAGTGTTTATAATTGACAATACATTTAGAAACCATATATAGTTTTTAAAAAATTCAATTTTTCAAAAATTTTCCTTTGAACGTAGTCGGATACCTTAAACTATTTAGTATCGAGTATTTTTAATTACTCACTAATATATCAAGTACATTTAAAAAAATTTTAACTATCAAATTTTTCAAATTCAAATCATTACCTGAAATAAAGATGTGTTTTTCAGCAAAGGATTCGTTGATATGTGAAGCTAAAAATAATGAAGTAATTATTCGTTACTGCACCGACATCTTTCGTCAGAGAAGTATTTTTGTAGTTCTGAATTGCGTCATATCCCATTATTACTTAAAGGTAAAGTAGAAAATTCATTTAAGAAATGTTCTCCCGGCTTTTAAGGTTTTAGTTTACCTTATAGCAGTATCAAATATATCCTCAAAATAACCTTCTCAAAATATCAAATGGTTTTTCGCTAAATTTTCCATTACTAAGCATTTTATTTTTTGAGCCATATATCAGCTTCAGTTTCATGTTAAGACATCGTCCCTTGGCACATTAAATAAAGAGAGAAGAAAATTGATCCATATCAAATTTTACTCATATGGTAATATATCCCGATGATATTTTTGTCTCTGCTCATTAGACAAGAATATTGTCGTATATTTCATGACTCAAAATAGATGTTTTCGCCAAATCTCAGTGACGTAGTACAGGTATAGACGATAAATAGAATCTGAGAAGTTTAAAGATAACTTGATCTTTTGCTACGGTAAAGTGTGGGAGCAATATTAATTTATATTTTTGGAAAGCGTAGACTTTAACACTCATCTGGTAGCATTCATAAGTAGTAAAATATCTAACACCAGGAGAAGTGGTCACCCAAAATCTTTCTCGCGTATACTCTAATAAAGACCTTATCCGAGAGAAGCCTTGAATGACATTGGTTTGCAATAATTACGAAATATTAATTTGGCGAGAATACAATATTTTTACTGAATCTATTGTGTTATCCTTGGTGAGTTATTTGGCGATTAATCACTGCCATGCATTTTCAGCGAATCTATCGTGTAATATCAAGGTACTTGACGATTAATCCCTGTCATGAGTTAATAATATTCGAATATCGAATTTGTACTTTAGACTATGTTCCTAACCAACTGAAAAAAAATTATACAGAACACCACAGTAATAGTTTTATTATAGAGTATGCAAGAAAGTTTTAAAGGAACCAATCCTAAAGGTTTGAAATTATAACTAAACATCAAATAAAATTGTAGTGTTTTTTGCAATAACTCCCGAAAATATAATAGTACAAATAATTTTGCACCATCTTAGTTTTCAAAAAACTATCTTTTCAACTAACTACATTAAAGATTTTGTGGTATAAATATATTTTCTATCTTTAATGAATTTTAAAAGAAAATATTTTAATCATATTTTCTAATATTAAACTTGAGAACACTGAACGAATACTAAACGAATCACGAGATACAATAAATATCATCTTTCATTACCATTCTGAAAGAACATCAAGCTTTATGGTTATAAAACAATACACAAATCTAATATATGAAAATAAGTATTTGTTTGTAGAATAAAGAAATAAAAATAGAATAAATACTATTTATGCTTCTCCTTTATACATCCTTCAATTTCAATGAATATATTCACTGTCGATAAGAAAATAAATATCATTCTTAATTAAACAAGATAACTATTTAAAATTCCAAACGATGTTTCCCAGATTTCCTCTGCGGCAGCAACACGTCGGGTACTAGCTAGTAATATGACATAATAAAAATCTTAAATCATAAAAATAAACACTCTAAATCGCGAAAAATGAGTGATGAACAAAAAATGAACTAAGTGCTAATCTCCGGGTAATTGCGGGATACATAACTGGAGAGTCAATATTTAAGAATTTTTAGAATAAAAGTCTTTAAAAATCCACTTTCCACTTATGTACAATTAGCTGGTTAGCTGGTTTTTGGAAATTTACACCTCCTGAAATGGTATCCCCCTCAGGGGCCCACCTCCTTTAGGTGGGTACGGGTGTCCCAATCCCGAGGTACCCAGGGATCTTTCATTCTTTCATTCTTTTTTTCCCTTCCCCCCGATTTTTTTTTCTCTTCTTACTCTCCCCGCTCTCTCCTCCCTTTTTTCTCTCTTCATTTTTCCATCCCTCGACGGTAAGCGAGGGAGCTCTCCATGAGAAGCTGTAGCCGCTCTGTTTGCTTCTTGCTTCTCATGGACAGTTAAAAACCCCACGTGTTTACCGTGTGTGGCGACCCTTTAGACGGGTGGTGCATTACGGTCCCTGATGTATCAATCGGCTGGTATCCCAGACATTTGACTGGGCTGCTCAAGGGGATCAAGCGAAGGGGTCACTTCTTGGGCTTGGCGTTAAGGGTGGTCACTGTCCCCGGGGGTGACTCTCAGCGTATAGGTTCTGGCTAGCATTATGGCAAGTACCGAGGTTGGGATTTCCAGAGCCGGTAACTGCCATCCCATGTTGGGCTCCGTGGTGGGCGATGCCGTCGGGCCCGAATCTTTTCTAATGTCGTATGGCTAATTCTAATTTACACTATAGTAATGCTTATCCTAAATTTTTTTGTAATTAGTGCTGAAAAAAACACTTTGAGCAATTTATCTCCTATTTTAATACACAAAACTATTGTTTCAATGATTGGAGAAGTGAAATCGATCAAGAAACTAAACGGTGGAAACTTACTTGTTGAAGTTGCAAATTCAAAACAATCTGAAAATATATTAAAACTTGAGAAAATAGAAAATATCGAAGTTACTATCAGTCCACATCGGACATTAAATTATTCAAGAGGTGTTATTTCACAAAGCGAATTTAACAGAGATACCGAAGAAGATATCCTTGATGCTCTGAAAGCACAAAAAGTCATATCAGTTCGTAGAATATCAATAAAAAGAAATGGTCAAAATTTCCCAACAAAACATCTAATATTAACATTCGACACTCCTTTGTTGCCGAAATCGGTTAAAATTGCTTACATTAATTGTCCAGTTAAACATTATATACCAAATCCACTTCGATGTTTTAAATGTCAAAAATTTGGTCACACAATAACAGCCTGTAAATCTCCTAAGCAATTATGTGCTTACTGCTCTCTTCCAGATCATGAAAGTAATGCCTGCTCTTCTACAACACCAAAATGCTGCAACTGCTCCGCAGAACATCCAGCTTATTCAAAATCCTGCCCACGTTACAAACAAGAGAAAGAGATACAAACGATTAAAATTACTCGGAACATTTCATTTCCAGAAGCCCGAAAAATTGTAAACGACAGAACTCCCCAACCAGGTCTATCCTATTCAGCAGTTTTAAATCCCTCTCTCACTATCTCTGAGCAAAACTTAAAAAATGGTCAAACAAGTTCCATTTCTACAGCATTTGCAACAACACATTCTTCAGTAGATAATGAAACAATTACAATAAAGAAAAGCGACTGGTTAGCACTGCTTGAGATAAAAAAATCATGGGAAAAAATTTCCTCTGCTTCTACCTTGTCCCAGAATACTACCAACCAAGCTGTTGCAAAAACAATTCCTCCAGCCATTGCTTCTGCCACAGTTGATATTAGCGAATTTCAATTTAATATTCCTACATCTTCTACAACGACTTCATCAAATATCAATAATTCATTAGATAAAGTTCCTCTTTCCAATGCACCTTCTTCAAAAGAGGGTTCTTTAGTTAAAAGAAATTCTAAAAAACCTCGAGATGATAAAAAACAGGAACACAAATCTACCGATTTAGTAAAATTAAAAGAATCAAAAGCTGCCAAACGTGCAAGAAGACTTGCTGAGAAAAGAGATATTTTAAACTCTCTTACAAATAGTGTCCCTACTAAAAAAGATTTTTTGAAAGATTCTGTTAAAAAAACAAGTGAAGAACTTGATAACGATCCACTCCTTAAAATGCATTTGTCTGATGATGAAATGCTTACCAGTGACGGAGAAGTTCTTCCCACTTCTCCTTAGTGTTTTTGTCCTTCTGTTTGTGTTGGTGTTTCCTTTTGTTGTTGTTTTTTTGTTTTCTTTCTTTTCTATTTTATGGCCTCGTTCATTTCATGGAACTGTCGTGGATTTCAAAACAAGAATACTGAATTAAAGGATCTTATTAACAAATATCATCCCGCCTTTATTGCGTTGCAAGAGACTTACCTCAAAACAGACAAACATAATATCCGTCATTATAAAATCTATAGCAAACATCATGCTCAAGAACGAGTTTCTGGTGGTGTTGCAATACTTGCTGCAACTGACATCCCTTCCATGCCCCTGAACCTTAATACCAACTTTCAGGCTGTGGCTATACGTATTCAGACACAATCCTTAATTACAGTTTGCAACATTTACTTACCTCCAAATGAAAATGTCAGTCAAATAGATCTTAATAATTTGATTTATCAACTCCCACGTCCTTTTATAATTATTGGCGATCTTAACGGCCATAGTCCCCTATGGGGTAGTTCTGATAACAATTCCCGTGGTCTACAGATTGAAAAATTTCTTTCAGATCATAATTTATGTCTCTTAAATTCTGATGAAAAAACACATTTTCATTTACCCACACGTACATTTCATTCAGTTGACCTTTCAGTGTGTTCTCCATCTCTCTTGCCTTTTTTGAATTTAACAGTTGACAATAACTTGTATAACAGTGATCATTTTCCATTAATTATAACTGACAATAGACATAATGCAAATAGTATTTTCAGGCCACCTAAATATATCCTAAATGCCGCTAACTGGCAACGATTTACTTCACTAGTAAATTTTGATTCTGAAATAATTAGATCTTCCACTATAGACGATGCTCTTAATTATATTGTCAAAACCATAATTGAAACAGCAGATAAATCAATACCCAAGACGACTGGTAATTACAGAAAACAAAATAGACCATGGTGGAATGCTGACTGCCAACAGGCTTATAAGAAACAGGGAAAGGCTTGGGATATTTTCCGCAGGCGTCCCACAACTGAAAATTTCATTATTTTTAAAAAATCTAAATCGGAATCCAGAAGAATTCAAAGAATTAGTCGCAGAGTGTCATGGCAGAAGTTTGTTTCTGGCATAACATCAACTATATCGAGCAAAAAACTTTGGTATAAAATTAAAAAAATTTCTGGTGTCCCTCAATTGAATAGTGTTTCTGTCTTAGTTGATAAAGGAAAAACAATATCCACCCTAAAAGACATTGCAAATACCATCGCCTCGTCTTTAGCTGATACATGCAGTAGTGAAAATTACCCCCGTAAGATTTTAGAGAACAAAAAGAAAGCAGAAAAGCAAAAATTGCATTTTGATTCTAAGATTAATCTGTCCTATAACTGTGATTTTAGTTTTCAGGAATTTCAAACAAGTCTCTCAAAGATGCATGAATCTGCACCTGGCCCAGATAATATCACATATACCATGATCAAACATCTAACAATAGAGTCACAGAAGAATTTGTTACATCTATACAACCGCATTTGGCGAGAACACCATTTTCCTGTTATTTGGCAACAGGCTGCAATTATTCCTCTCTTAAAACCAGACAAAGATCCGACTAATCCATCTAACTACCGTCCAATAGCTTTGACAAGTTGTCTTTGTAAACTAATGGAAAGAATGATAAATAACAGATTAATTTATTACCTGGAAGACAGTAAATTGCTACATCCATCCCAAAGTGGATTTAGAAAAGGTCGTTGCACTCTCGATAATATTTTGGCCCTTGAAACTGATATCCGCCTCTCCTTTCTACAGAGAAAGCATCTAGTTGCTATCTTTTTTGATATTGAAAAAGCATATGATAGAACTTGGAGGTATGGAATTTTAAAAGACTTACATAACATCGGATTAAGAGGAAATCTTCCCATTTTTATAAAGAATTTTTTAAAACTAAGAAAAGTTCAGGTTAGAGTGGGAACAGAGCTTTAAAATTTTTTTATTCAGGAGGAGGGTGTTCCCCAAGGTAGTGTTTTAAGTGTAACCCTCTTTATCGTAAAACTAAATAACATTTTAAAACAACTATCCCCTTTTGTGAAAGGATCATTATATGTTGATGACTTGTACATATCCTGTACAGGAAAGAATATGAATTTTATCCAAAGACAACTGCAGATTGCAATCAATAGTATTAATCAATGGTGTAATGATAATGGCTTTACTATTTCTACTTCGAAAACCGCTTGTGTCCATTTCTGTCAAAAACGCAATATTCATTTTGACCCTGAACTAAAATTAAATGGAGAAAACATACCATTTGTCAATGAAATTCGATTTTTGGGTGTTATCTTTGACAAAAAGCTCACCTTCTTGCCTCATATACAGCAGTTACGGAAAAAATGTGAAAGGTCTCTAAATATTTTAAAAGTATTATCGACTACAGCAGGGGGGGCTGACAGAATCTCCATGCTTAAGATTTACAAGGCTACTGTACTCTCTGAGCTCGATTATGGCTCTGTAATTTATGGCTCCACTAGAAAAAGTATATTGCAAAAATTGGATCCAATTCACCATGCAGCTCTTCGTTTATGTACAGGAGCTTTCCGAACTTCACCCATTAAAAGCCTATATGTCGACAGTTTTGAACCATCCCTTGAATCTAGAAGGCAAATGCTTTCATTGAATTATTATTTTAAGATTAAATCAGATATAAGCCATCCATTTCACAATTTTGAACTGCGTCCTTTTTTTATTCGATTGGCCGAAGCCAGGCAATCCTTTATTCCTGTATTTCATAGGAGAGTGCATAACATTCTTACAGATTTAAATCAACTCCATTTAAAAGGAACCCTTCAACCAAAAAATAAGTTCCCTCCTTGGAAAATTCCTGTTTTTCATTATTTAAACCCTTTTGCAAATTTTACAAAATCTGACACATCAGATATCATCTATCAACAAATATTTCTCGAACACAGGCAGCATTATGTTGACTTTATTCCAATTTTTACAGATGGATCCAAATCAGCCAATAGTGTATCTTTTTCAGTTATTTTCCCGGATAATGTGTTTTCATTTAAAATTAATTCTTTCTGTTCAGTGTTCACGGCAGAGATAACTGCTATTTTATACGCACTAGAAGAAATCTATAATAGACTACAAAAGCAATTCATTATTTACACAGACTCCCTTAGTGCATTAGAATCTCTTAAATCATTTCATCCTCAGTATTATCACCCCCTTGTTTTAAATGTTTTGGATATTTTAAATAAACTGGAATCTAGAAATTTTAATGTTTTATTATGCTGGGTGCCGTCTCATGTTGGGATTGTGGGCAATGAAAGAGCTGACAAAGCTGCCAAATTGGCGACTGCCTCAAAGAATACTTCTGCACCTGTAACAGACTTGAAAAAGCATTTAAAAATATCTCTCTTAAACAAATGGCAAAGAGAATGGGACATTGAAAGTGAAAACAAGCTTCATCGAATTAAACCTACTATCGAACTTTGGCCTTCACAAATGAATAGAAAAACGGATACAGTTCTCACCAGATTGAGACTGGGTCATACTCGGTACACGCATCGTCATCTGCTGTTAGGAGAACAAGCTCCAATGTGTTCTCGGTGCAATTGTACTGTGTTCGTCCAACATGTGCTTTCTGAATGCCCAAATTTTGATGAACAGCGTTTACATTTTTTTAAATCTAATAATATTGATTTATCTGCTTTACTTGGGAAAACACCCCATGATAATCTCTTACCCTTTTTAAAATCTATTGGTTTTTATTCACACATTTAGAGGTTTTTTTTTTTTTTTTTTTTTTTTTTTCAAATTATATCAATCAATTTTGTTTTTCAAATTTTAAATTGTATCAAATAATTTCAAATTTTTTACCTTGAAATAACTTCACTTAGTCTGGCGCAGCATGGTCAAAAATATGGTCCTTGTGCCAAAAAACCAAACCAAACCAACCTGAAATGGTATCCAAAGAACTTGTTCTACTTTCCGTACTCTACTTATATCATTGGTGGAAACACATTTTTAAACTTTTTAAAAATTTATAAGCTTTAAATTTTTATTGGTATATCCACTTTCAATCCATTTTATGAATTTTAATGCAAATTTTTAGATAATTCAAAAGTTTTTTTTTTAGAAATTCGAATTTTCATAATTCAGCTCACTTTTATAACCCGGAAAAGACACCAAGCAGGTTTCTTCCAATGCCAACTGCTCAAATACTTCTTTCATGTAAATTTAAAAGTTTTAAATTTTTATTGGTATATCAACTTTCAATCCATTTTATGAATTTCAATGCAAATTTTTAGATAATTCGAAAGTTTTCTTTTAAAAATTCGAATTTTCATAACTCAGCTCACTTTTATAACCAGGAAAAGACATCAAGTAGGTTTCTTCCTATGCCAACTGCTCAAATACTTCTTTCATATAAATTTCCACTTTCCCTTACTTTTTCTTTATCCCCATTTATCACGCCCACACATCTTAACTCGATATCAAGACTCTCGAACTTTCACTTCTCGCCGAGAATTCATAAGACCACCTACGCATAAATATGGTAGGAATACTGAATTCTTGGCTAGTGTTTATTTATTTTAAATGCCGATATTTAATTTCATTGTAAGAAGTAACATCGAAGAATCGTTTTTAATATTTCATAATTACTAATAAATTGTTGAAAGTAATTTAAACATATGTAATTTTTACTTTCACAGATATTGAATAGAGCAAAAGTATTGCATTTGCATCGTCATTTTTTGCATATTAAAGAATCTTTTTTTCTTTATCGTGTATGAAATATAGATATAAAAAATACCAACTAAATATTTTGAGGAATTCCCATATTTCCTTGGGCTTGTAAAACACATTTTTTTCATTGTCTATTTATCTATAAATATGATATTTCAAAACTGCTTTGATTGAGAAAGAAAAAACTTGGAATATGGATTTTGGACTAAGAAAGAGAAATTAATTTGGAAAATTTTAACTTGAATTTAAATTAAAGCTTGGATTAAGAAATTTGAATCAAATTGGTTGATATCTCTTCACAAGAAGTCTGACTGGTAGACAGAATACAAGCGAAAGCCATAACTATGACACTTAAAGAGCTAAATAAATACAATTTAATCTAAAGAATTTGCATCTTAATTATAAATTGTTATCAGATTTTTGAACCAGATTTCTCAAACGGATGACCGACTGACTTTCTTTTGATATTTTGGCATATATGTAAACACAATAGCATTTAGATGCATTAACTTAAATGAATGGAATTTGGTATGTGATCTTGGTATGTAACTTCGTGCCACGTTGTGGTTCCGATCGGCGGTAAAAAAAAAATTCCTCACTAGTGCTATTGCTAGATATTTCTCTTTTTCGTTAAGTATGGACACACAATGATCTGAATATTATTTTTTTCAATTTACTTATTTCTAACATTCGCCCAAAAAATAATCAATGACTTTTGCATCTCCCCCATTCGGAATGAAGGAATAAATATCTTAATATTTAAATCTTTTTCTTTTCAAAGGTACTCCTTTTCCTAAGTCTACATGTGTCAAAGAAATTTCTATCAGAATCTCATAATAAAATCATTGAAGGGATTTTTTTTTTTATTTTTTGCTCTTGTGTCACAATATAAACTGGCGTATGGTCTTATCACTTATTTTCTGCAAATAATATTTCTCCCATGTGAAATAAAATGAAATTAATTTTAAGACTAAATTAATAGTATTAATTTGTTTCTTCTTTTAAGCCACGGAAATTTATATTTTCATATACATGTATATATGGAAGGAGGGGAATAAGATTTAGGTTCCAGATGATGACAGCACACATAGTCTTGTCATTATCATGAGAGATATTTTGAAGCCTTAAAATGTGTAGGCAACTAAATGGCGATTTATCGTTTTTGAGGCATCCATTTTTTGCTTTTAAGGTTATTAAAAAATAATGCAGAATGTTATCACATTTGGTAATTTATCGTCAAATAAAGTTATAACTTGATTTCCAAATTATTCATTCTCTAAATTCTTACGAATTGTCTTAACTAATTTAAGTCATTAACCAGTTTGAAACAATCATGCGATTATCAGATTACGTAAGCGTCAATATTAAAAAAAAAGTTTTTTTTTTTTTTTTTTTTTTTTTTTTTTTGAAGAAAATTGGTTTAGCTCCAAAATTTTCTCTACCAGCTATAAAAATTTAAAATAAAAGTTTAAAAAAATTATATATGTATTACTGGTTAATAACTTAAATTAATTAAAACAAATAATGACTTAAAAATAATAATGTTCTCCCAGGATAACTAGAAATTTGTGATTGAAGTGTGCAAGTTTTATATATTTGTTTTGTCATGACTTTTATATTATCTCGCATTATCGTCAATACGAGAAAGAATAAGGGGTGTTGTGCGACGTTGGCAATGTGATGCCTGATTGAAGACAGCAGTCGTCTTCATTCCTTTCCATTTAATTAATTGCTGTGCTGATCCTAAATGTCATGTGCGTCCTTTAAGTTTTAATTAGAACTATTAAAATACTAATTATTTTGATTTTTATTCGTCTTTAAGTATCAAACTCAAACCCACATAATACATTCTTTGAAAATACATGCGCTCAGAAAAATCCTTGAATGTCAATGGCCGCCTCTGTATCTTAATGAGAGATATATCAAAATAAACTTCAACAGAGCCCACCGATGTCAACAGTGTTAATAAATCTGCTAATTAATTTCAACCCTTTAAAAGCATTGCTAATCAATAGGATTGCTCTATATTTATTGCACGTGTATAATATAAAATAATGTCTGCTCTTCAATTGATGAAATGTGGGTTATCAAAGGTGGTGGGTGATTGGGTGGTTTCTAATACATTTTAAATTCTAGAAACAACTAATATTCAGATAAAAATAGAAATATATATTCATTGAAATCCTTTATAAAATTATGACTGAAAAATATTATTTGCAGTAATTTAGTTATAGTAGAATAATATTTCAATTTTATGTGGGAGAATTTATAGAAATTTCCATAATATAGCTATGTATGTAATAAGTACGTTTCATACAAATTCAGGAATTATAATTTAATTCTTAAAAGACTATACAGCATTTTATTGTTATGTTGTATGTATCGCTTATACATTTTCGTGCAATGTATATTATAAAAAAAAATTAGAAAGAAATTACTTTGACTTGAAATATGTTATATAAAATAGTAAAATACCTTATTTTTAATGTAAATATAATGTTTTTGTTTAAAAAACGCTCTTTATATGTTATCTTCGTTGTTTAAAAAAACACAATTTTTAAAAAATCACAAAATCAATCAAAACTCTGACAAATCTAAATGTTTTAATTGAAATTAAAAACATTAATTTAGTTGTTGCTATTTATTTTCAAAATCTGACAATAAAACGCATTTCATTTAATAATTAAATTGGTAATTTTACAAAATAAGATCAATTTTGATATATTTTCTACTATAATTTCATTAGAAGATCAAATAAGTTTCATTTATCGTTTGCTATTTTTTAGGTCTTTTTTAATGTTTTATATTATTATCTTTGAAAGTTATTAATTATCGTCTGCAGAATGCATTCTTAAAATCATTAATATTAATTTACGATCGTAACAGTTAACATGGTTTTAAATACCTGCTACCAAAAGTTAAAAATAATGTTTACTTATTTAATTATTTCCTCTAAGTAAATGATTAATTTCGAATTTCGTCTTTCAGCAGAAACGAGCTCTTAAAAAAGAGGCTGGAGGCTTGTATTTATTTTTGGCTTTCTTAAGATCGATTTTTATAGCTTCCCTTGTTTGAAATGATCTGTTCGGTCATGTACAGAAATTTCATTCTGCTCGGTGGTTTGCAGTTAATTGCATAAAAAAAAAGAACGAAAGAAAGGGAAAAAAAAACCCCTGATTTTTTCCCTTCTTTTTTATATGACGGGATAATTAAAATAATTTTTTGCTTCTATGAGAGTGGTAAGAATTATTTTCTAGGAAGTAGAAAAAAAATACATGCAAATCAAGAAAAATAAACAGTCATTATAACTGAACAGGAAGGGGTTATATAACATTGGAAGATATTTAATATAAGTTATAAAATGTATTAAGTGGTAAGCAAATGAATAAAACTAGTTTTTATAATAACGGCACAGATATCATATGAGAAAACTCTCACTATTTTGTTATTTCAATATATTTTAATTTTAGCCGCCTTTGGCGATCACTAGTTAGTTAGGAGTCTTGATATGTATAATTATAAGTAAATTGCTTGCTCTGGACCTGATAGACATAATCCCGGCAAGTAGGGTTTTTAAATACAAAATTATTCTAAAACAATATAGTTAGGTCTTAAGCCTTTTCTAAACAGCTTTAATTCTATTTTTTTTATTGCATTGTGACCGAAAGGGCGCCAAAATTTTAATTCTGTCAGGGTAGACTATTAAAATCAATAAATCATGCCAATTTAGTTAAAAATACATTTAATGACATTAAAGGACATGATTTACACGGGGACAGAACTATTCAGGACAATAACATTTAATATATATGCATTAAAATAATACTCGGAGACTACATCAGGCTTTACGCTCGCTTCCAAGACATGGACTGATTGTTCACGGCAACGGCCGATAGAGGGCAGAGAGAAACCGTTACGGTTACAGCATGTAATAATACTATAACAGAGTCAATACCCATGACATCATAGTATACCATAAAATTGTAAGAGTTCAAATAATCCATCTTCTAATGGAATGTTGATTCTTGTGGCAAAGCAGTTGCATTTTCTTATTCCTGAAGTAAATTACTGAGTAAATAAATAAAATATTCTTTCATAAAATTTCAACATTCTTAATGTTTCATTAAATATTTGTAGAACAATGATAAGAGCTGTATTTCAATGCAATAATGAAATCACTTGTTAAAAATTATATGATGTGATACATAACAAGTAATATAAAAAATTTTTTAATTCAATTCCTTCTTCTTAAGCAAAGAAAATTTTTAATTTTAGTTACATTTTATTAAATAATTATCAGAAAAATGATTAAATATCAAAAAATTATTGATTTTCGCAAAGAAATCAATAATTTTTCACGTGAAAAATACTGAAATCCTTGCATTTTACCGATTGAGCTACTGCTTGTTGATTTTATTTTTCATTGAAAACTGCTAAGACTATATTTAAACTATTAAGAATTAATTAAATTTAATTAATGAATTAATATTGAAAAAAAAACTGTATTAACATTGAGTGTCTTCTAACAGAAATTTTTTAAACTGTATTCGAACTCGAGTGGATGAATAAAAACTATTTTATTAACGATTGAAAATCTGGACAGTATATATAAATAAATATATATAGGTATGATGTGAACTAATTATAGGAATCGAAAAAGATTGCCCAAATTCAGAAAAAAAAGGCCCAGCAATCAAATTGATATTATTAAAATGACAAATTTTTAAACAATAATGTATTTGGAAATTGGTACGAAGAAAATTTCAAATTATGTTTACATTGATGTGTCCATTCAAATCTCTAATATATACCCACGCTTAATTTGTCAACTCTTAAAAGGTATGCATAATAAAGTGCCAACCCTCAGTGCTGATGTTTCTAATTCTATACTATTCACTTTTACTACAGTCAAAAATATAGAACTTTGTCTCTAGAAATTCTCAAGACCTACTACTGTTATAATTTGCTTTCAATAACTTCATTTTATCAAATATCTCTTAAAACTAAAAATTTAGTATTATCAACATAAAGACCAATATATGCTGAAATAAAATTGCGATTTTATTTTTCTTTCGCTTTTCAGCCATTTCGGCTTCAGAAAAACATATAAATACAACTCTATAATATTGTTTCATTGCGCTTTTAGTCTTATAATAAAGGAGAGAGATTAACAAATATTTTTCAAGGATGCTGAATGGATGTCTGATCATGTAACCACAGACATGGCACGAAGTGGAGATCTAGCAACAAAAATGAAGGCTATTCATAAATTAAAAGTCTTGTTGTATATTGTATATGTCGGATCTTCTTATTAGTAAGATCTCACAAAAATCTTTTTACATTTTAAAAAACAGTTGGCTTAAATCAACTTATTTAATGCTTCATCTTGTTACCATATTTTTAAATATCGCTAAATTTTAAGAGACATTGCATAGTAATGTTTTAATCAGCTTTTAATTTTACAGATGTTTACATGTAGGCATAGTTTTTTCAATCTGACTGTGTATCTGGCGCAGTGTAGTCAGTTCTGGCTCGTGCGCCTATAAATCCAACATCCAATCCAATCTTTATTAGTAAGATACGACATATACAATATCCTTCTCCAAACCTTCATGTCTTACGCAAAGCTGTATAAACGTAGAACGCATGAACGTTAATTCTCTTTTTAACGAGTGGATTGCGAAGCGAGATCTCTGCAATTTTAGTGAAATTGATTAACAGCGATTTGTTACTTAATGTGTGTGTTTGTTGTTGCTTTTTATAAGCATAATTGTTTTTCTACCTATGTTTGGCATCTTTTTGTAGAATTAAGTGCTGTTATACATTATTCAGCTTTTTGAGTTTCTTATCCTGCAACTACAAAACTCAATATTATCATGAACACATGACACCATTGTGTACAGACAACCTTCCCGACAACACTGAGCGTAGTTTTAGTTATTTTAACGCCCCATTTTGAAGCAACTTTAAGGATATTTTGGGACTGACCTCATAATTTTGAACCACGGTCAGATGACGAGGACGACACCTGAACTGGGGCTCTCATCTCCACACCACACCAGCGGGAGGACGTTTGGCCTTGATTGATTTAACGTACACCAGATCCGCTTACACTGCGGTTCTTCGGTAGAATCTGGTCCCAAGACTACGCCTGCAATCCTCCGGTTCCGAAGCCTACGATTTATGTTAATATTTTGTTTATGTTTCCAGCATTTAAGTTTGGCTTTACAGAATTTATGTTGAAATATGAACAATTTATATCCTTTAACTTACTTTTTCACTAATAAATTCTTGAAATATGCAGTGCAGCATATAAACATATATAAGCTACCAGATTTAACGTGCAAGAGACCCCTTCCCACGACCCACTGAAATAGCAGTAACGACAAGATTTGTTGTGGCAGACTGCTATCTTTAGCATTGTCCATCCTTAGATTGGCTGATTTGTCAAACTTGCATTCTCTTCGAGGTGATTGGCCACAAAGTGGTCATTTACTGTCCTATTAACACATGATTGAAATTCCGGCCAAATTTAAAATTTTTAACAGCCTATCTTATTTTTTGACATAATATTTATAGCTAATTTGCTCATATTTGCATTCTATTTTATATAAAAATGATACACCTAATCGATTCAGTAAGATACTTTTTCACCATAACCAAAAATATTACGCAGACTGTAAGAGCAAATTGTTAAGATTTTATTTTATTAAAAACTAGCCGCCTTTGGCGACCAGCTGGTTCGCCATGAGTAAAGCGCTCTAAAATTTCCAATTAAATCATATATTTTTTAGCCAAAATTTAAGAAATAGTTTTAGTTAAAAGATTCAGTAATTAGTAATTAAAGAGTCGGTAACTTTATTCAGAAAAACTTTTTGAGTTTAATGCTCTAATAATTTATCAATTATGCTTCCAAAATATTAAAAATGTTTTTTTCGGTGATATTGCCAAAATGTTAATGTTTTTTAAAAAAAGCGAAAAAGGGAAAAAATTATTGAATTAATGATACAGATATTGCAAACGATTATAGAAATATGCCATTAAGTCGGGATTTCAATGCATATCCTGTCTAAATTAAATCAGGTTTACTGTAAATAAAGATAATTTATGGAATTAATGATATAAATATTGCAAACGATTTCTTAGAATCCTTTGCCTTGCATTTATTTTTTTAGAAGATATCACATTTTATATTTATGTTATTTTATCCAGTCACGTGCTGAAAGTTGTATTTCTTTAGATTTGATTTGCGATGATAGTTGTTGTTTATTTGAACTTCCGTCATTGTTTTATTTTATTTTATCCAGTCACGTGCTAAAAAAAACATGGTTAAAATATTTCTTTAAAAATTCTTTAAAAATAGAAGCTTACATTATAAATTACAAAAACTGATACAGTTAGAAAGCTAATTTTTTAATATTTAAATTGATATAAAAATCATGTTTGTGCAATGATATTTTCGGAAGTTATAGTGGGAAAACGTCGAAATTTCGCTTAAATTTTAATTAATTCAAATTCTAATTAAAAATTCGAAAAAAGGGCTCCGAGGTGCACATTCCCGACCTCCAAGGTATACATGTACCAAATTTGGTAGCTGTAGGTCCAACGGTCTGGCTTGTAGAGCGCCAACACACACACACACACACACACACACACACACACACACACACACACACACACACACACACACACACACTGAGCTTTAGTATAAGTATAGATTGAGTAAACCATCGTTTAATAATTTCGAACCTCTTGAGAACCCATTGTGCTTAGAAAATGTGTTCTGTTCAATATGCGGTTAAAAGTTTGATGAAGTGACATGAGGGAAATTTTTTTCAATTATATCTTGCTCAGTTAATTTTTTTTTTACAAAACAAACTTCTGCTGTTATCATTACAAAAAATTGCCTGTTTTATCAACATCCAAGCTACAATCCAAATACTTAACATTCTGTGGTGGTAAGTTCATAAGCCAGATAATAACTTCAGGACACGAGTGTACACTTTCGTCTGGAGTGTAATTTTTGTTTTTATGCTACTCTGAAAACGGACCAAATGGTCCCGAGTTCGAACCTTAAGAATAAACAATTCTTGAAAATGTAAACACACAAAAAAAAATTGAAAAAAGCAGAGAAGTTCCTCAAATAAGCAAACATTTATTATCCAGTTTTTGTATTTTAGCACACAACTCTAATAAAATAAGAGCTGAAGTTCTCAAACTCTAGAAGATATTTTTGGTCTTTTAATATGATCCATTAACTCTACATCTTTCTTTGGTAGAAATTTTCTTTCTTTTCACGTACAAAATTTCCATTTTGTGTAATTTGCTAAACCACTAATTATATGCTAGTGTAAGCTGTTAGAATTGCTTGCTATCCAGTAAAAGGTAGAAAGATGGATGGAATGATTAAATACTTTGGAAGAAAAATGAACTCTTTTCTCACTAAGAACATTGTAAAAACAACGAAGATGTTAGGAAGTTTAGAATATTTGGAGTCTAGAATATCAAACAGGCAGAAGTGCAGAATATTTTAGTTCTTTGTTTAAAAATGTAGGGAGTAAAATTCTTCTACCTTTAGATATTTTAAAAGTTTAATAGAATTCTTTATGTACAAGAAATATGTAATGTATGATTTAAGGTACAGAAACCTTTATTTTGTGACTTATAACAATTGAAAAAAATAAAAAGGAAAATGTCAAGTCAAGAAAAAATGTAAATGTCAAAAAAGTCATTCTAACCTTGGATCTTAACCTCCCAGCGGGCGCGCGTATGTGAGAGATACACTAGAGATGAATTTCGTTTTATAACTTTAGATCTGGTGGCACTGGGAATGCCTGTCCTCGCTATTTGTTCTCCACCCTTTGACCTACTTTCAGTTGTCGTCGTAACTTTGTGGCGTTAATAGATTTCTGCTAATTAAATATATTTATTTTAGTTCAAGTAGGTATGTTAAGTATTATTTAGCTCAAGTTAGTACGACCGTTCAAGTAAGTTTTTGTCACTGATTTTATACAAATAAATCCGTACTGTTTTAGACTGGCGACAGCTGGAAAATGCACTTACGTAGGAAAATGTTGAAAAAAAGCACCCACATCTCTAAAAAGTGAGCTAAAATTAAAGGTGCTAAAGAGAAAAGCCAAACTAGGTATTGAAGAAGTGGAAGATGCGATGTCAGGGAAAAACCCTTGCCAAAAAGAAAAGCAAACTAGAATCACGAGGTTCAGTTGTGAGATTTGCCAGAAATTTATATATTTGGAGCTCACTAAACACATTTGCTCAAATTGCAACGCTGCAAGGAAATAACAATGAAACTATTTTGCTCCTTTCCATATCTAACATTCAATTACTTTTTTATTCTTATGCATAAATGCTGTATTTTTGCATTTTATATGCAAATTGTTCTTTCAAAATATCGACAATTTCATTAATATTATTTTTAAATCATTTCAGATAACCTGTGGTAATTTTATATTGTCATTGCAATCTATGTTTATATTGTTTATGCTTCTTTTTAGGTAAAAAATGTTTAAAGTGATTGTAGTTATTAATCCTAAGCTATTTACAATATAATTTTAATAGTTACGTTTTTGAAAATTTACAATTTACTATAGCGTATGTGGGAAATACGCGCGAACTTTCATGCTGGTATGACGGCCTCACCCGCTGGAAGGTTAACTTAAATTATCAATGAATAATAAATACATAAATATTTCAGGGTGTTCCCCAAGGCATGCAGCGTCTAATATTCACAGATGAGGGTATAACAAGTTAAGATGTGCATGTTGGAATATAAAATTTGGGGTCTCCGAATATGGCGCCATAGTCTAATTACACGAAGAAAGTTAGTAACGAATCCACAGTTTGTATTTCAAATTACGATACATACGACGATTACGACTTCGAAGTTTCCCTAGGTGACTGGAAATTTGAGGCAACCAATGAGAGGTAACATTTTTCTTAAACCGAATATGCTAATTGTTATGGGGCTCTTCTCCCTTAAAAAATTCAAATCAATCACCATTACCAATAGTAGGCTTGGTTTGGCAATCAGGATGATTAATAAGGTTGAATGCGTCAATATTGATTTTAAGGTATCCGACTACGTTAAAAAGACTGGTTTTCGGGCACACAAGGTGAATTATTATTTCTTGTAGTTCAGACTTTTCCCTTCTCAAAACTGTTTATCTTTTCTAGGAAAAGTAAGGCATGAGCATGCAAGAGAATTTCAAATAAATCATATTTTTCAGCTAAATTTTGTCTTTAATTTTCTCAAAATTTTAATTTACATAAAAATTCTCCACCGTTAACATGATGTCTCAAAAATCAACAGAGGTATTTACATAAAACTTTCAGCGTGTGTTTTAAATAATATGGGCAATGAAATGAACCAAAATTTTTATTCTTGGTAAAATACTTTTTCATTTATACATGTTTTTGGAAAAATTAATTTGTGAATTTACGATAAAAATGCATGATTATATATATTTTTGTCCATAACTTCTTTGCATCTCAAAATTTTTCTTAAAGTTTGGTTCATTTCATTCATTAATATTCTAGAACTTATGTGAAAAGAAACATGGGATTGATGCCTTACAATTTTGCTTAGAACTTTAACCGTTTTGGTTAAATTTCTTTAAAATTTACTACAAATTTTCCAATTTCTGAAAATATATTTTCAAATAATTTTTACGTATGTATTTACAGTGTTTATAATTCACAATGCATCTAAAACAATAAATAATTTTTTTTAAATCCAATTTATCACATTTTTTTTCTTCGATCGTAGTCGGATACCTTAATTGGATCTGGTTCAGAGACGAAATGCTTTTCCACCTCCAAGGATGTGTTAAACAGATTTGAAGGTTCTAGAACACTGAAAATCTTCATCACGCAATAGTTCGGCTATTACACTTAGGCTCACAGTTTGATGTGCATTCTCTGCCGAATTCTTAATTGAGCCTATTTTTTTAAACTATTTTTAGCAAGAATTTTTAGAAGAATTTAATTTTTCTTAATTGAGCCTATTTTTAAAAAACTAAAAATAAATAAAAATTCTTGCTAAAACTAAAATCTTGCTAAAAAAATAACTTGCTAAAAAAAATTCTTGCTAAAAAAAGTGATGAAATGGGGTAAAGGAGTACCTGTTTTCACCAGAAAATTTAAAACATATGATTAAGTAAAAATTACTTTTACATATTAACATCAAAACAATCAGCTTTCTAGTGGCATAAATTTCAATTCTATATAACTACTTTTCTCATTTTAATTAATTATTTCAAACTTTTTATGAAACAATATTATTTGAATTAGAGTTGAAGACTCCAAAATATCTTAAAGGGTTGAGTATTTGAAATCAAGAACTTTATGACTTATAATTATACGTCATTATGATTTTTTAACGCACTCTAAATTTAATAGCTGTAAGTTATATGGCTTAATTTGTATGGGGTTCCGTCCAAGAGGGTAGGCCATAGGATGTCTATATAGTGTTTATCTTTTAATACTTTTATTTAACTTAGTTTCCATTATTTTTGCAAGGACATAAACTTATCAGCTCCTAGAATCTTGAATTTTAATTTTTTTTTCGAAGTTTATATCGTTTTTAAAGTTTTTTTATTGTTCTATGTTATTCTAACAATACATGATTTCTTTATTTTCAGAACTTAATTGTTTGATAATATTCGATATTACTTAAATTTTTATTTCTATCCAGATCTTTTACTTGATAATGAATTTGTAAATAAATTAATAACCAGATTAAGTAATATTTATAGTTAATTGTGATGTCTTAGATTTGGAAAATAATTAAAATAAAAAATCTGCTATTTATACATACAAATTAAACTTTTACTACACTTATTCGTTATTACTTTACATTATATTGTTTTTTATGTATTAATTTTTTTACATTATATTTTTACATTGTAATTTTACTACATTTATACATTATGTCTTATGTGAATCAACAATTACAACAACAAGAAAAAAAAAACTTACTAACTACATAACCAGTAGACAATGAATATTTTATACTTGCAGTATTTTTTTATGTTGTTTCCGTTGAGCAATTCAGTTATCTCTTTCGGTTGAGATAGTTTTCCTTGGTCACGTTCTAGAATTTCTATTCTATGTAGCGGTTTGCAGTTAATGACATACAGGGTTAAGTGGTGGTATTCTTTATTATAATGAAAGAATCAAGGGCAGAGTGCTTTAGATATCTAAGAAGGAGGAAGAGGGTCATTTTCTTGAGAGAAAAGAGCAATAAGGACATTAGAAAGAAGCCCAAGAGAAATAAAATTTGTGAATATGGGATGCGGTGGCGTGGGGCTTTTGATAACGAGAGTAAGATTTGTTATTTTTAGTTTGTATAGCATTTCATATATGATTTCACAAATTATTAATATAACAGTGTTACAAAAAATATACAAGGAATCGATTTTAATCATGATTTAATATTTAATAACATAATGGTATCTACTTACAGTTTAAAAAGTACATCAAAGAATGCAAAAAATAAAAAAGAAGTAATTTATGTTTTTTGGGTCTCTTGATTTGATTATTCATATGTGGTATAGATATTGCTAATACTTTGAATAAAAATAAACTTTATTTTATGAATGAAATTGACCAAGTAATGCATTGATTAGATAGGCAAAATTCGAAGATGAGTAGAAATATTTAGAAACTTTGAAATTCGAAGGCTTCGTAATTTGATCAGTTACAAATGTAGAACAATAAGACGTATTTTCCGAAATTGCGCCAAAAGTATTTTACTAAATATGTTTAATAATGTATGAAATTTTTGACCATAAAATTTCTTATATTTTTTTTAAAGAGCGATCCTCGAAAGTGTATCCCATATTTTTTATTAAAGAATTATTTATTCTCCTTCAGCATAAAATTTTGGACCTTAGGCATGAATTTCAGCGTCTACATTGCTCAGAATCACTCATACGAGAGACTCACGCTTCATAATATCGAGCAAATTCTCTGTTCTTGTGTATTAACCGCATGCGATGGGAGGACAGACAGAATTCTTAAATGTTTCGGTGATAAATTGTTCAAATTTTTTAAATATGGGAACCAGAAAACCGAATACACATTTTGAACACCTTTTTTCAATGCGGATTTAAACCAATATTTGATATAGAACAACAAATATTGTCACAAGATCACATACCAGGTTTTATTTATCCTTCCAGAGGGCGCTGCCGTCATACCAACATGAAAGGTTGCGCGTATTTCCCACATAAGCTACAGTAAATTGTAAATTTTCAATAGCGTAACTATTAAAACTATACCGTAAATAGCTTAGGATTAATAGCTACAATTACTTTAAGCATTTTTTAATTAAAAAAAAGAAAAAATATAAATATAGATTGCAATAATAATATAAAATGACCACAGGTTAATTGAATTGATTTAAAAATAATATAAATGAAATTGTCGATATTTTGACAGAACAATTTGCATATAAAATACAAAAGGCAAAATTTATGTATAAAAAGGAAAAAAGTAATTGAAAGTTAGATATGAAAAGGAAGAAAATAGTTTCATTGTTATCTTATTGCAGGATTGCAATTTGAGCAAGTGTGTTTAGTCTGCTCCAAATATATGGATTTTTGTCAAATCTCACAACTGAACCACGTCCGCTTTTCTTTTTTCCACTTTTTTTTCTCTGACATCGCATCTTCCACTTCTTCAATACCTAGTTCAGCTTTTCTCTTTAGCATCTTTCATTTTAGCTCACCTTTTAGAGATGTGGGTGCTTTTTTTCAACATTTTCCTTCGTAAGTGCATTTGCCAGCTGTCGCCAGTCTAAAACATTTTGGATTTATTTGTAAAATCATACAAAAGCAGATGTGACAAAAACTTACATGAGCGGTCATACGTATCTCTAAAATACAAATATCTGATCGACAGAGTCCTATTAACGCCACAAACTTACGATGACAACTGAAAATAGGTCAAAGGGAGGGGGACAAATAGCCAAAGACAGGCGTTTCCAGTCAGAACCAGATCTGAAGGAATAAAATGAAATTCATCTTTAGTGTATCTCTAAAATACGCTCGCCCGCTGGAAGGTTATATAAGCCATTGCGTTTTCCAGTTATTATGTTTAGATGCATGAGTAAATATCAACCATCAGACTATCGTTCGTTTTGCAACCTGGCTCAAAATTTGATAAAAGTTCACCCTTCAGAAACTAAAATTGTGAACCAAATTACATTTACTTAAGCTGTTTCGTTTTTGCTATAGTGTTTTTATTTAAGCGAAATTACTGACCGACAGACGCCTAATTTTTTGATTGATATGATCCTAGATGGACATGAAGTTACCTTTTAGATGCTAAACATGGTTAATAATCTTATTTACCTATTTAATGTTTTCTAGTTACTTGCACTTTGACGCAGGACAGACATATTTCTTGTGAATAGATTCTATTCAAAATTTGACAGAAATCTACATATTTGGTATAAAATCCGTATTCAATTTTTATTCTTTTAGCTAAAATAAATTGCAAGCTATCATACTTACAGACAAACACATATAATTGCAATTATTTGGTATAAAATCTGTATTCAGTTTTCACTCTTTTAGCTAAAATCGTTTGCGAGCTATCATGCTTACAGATAAACGCATATAATTGCAAAAATGAGCTTTTCAGGCTCTTGGAGATTTTGAAATGTGGGTATTTATCAAAATTCTTATTTTTATACGATTATAATATTTTTTACCTTCGCAAATTTAGTATATGGGAAAATAAAAAGCAAAGGTTTATTTAAATATCAATTTAAATATTTAATTCGAATTGCAAACATTCTCCATTAAAGCATACCTACGATCTTAGAATTAAATTTATATCCAAAAACTTTCCCTTAAAACGTTTTACTGCAAATCAACAATACACTATTTTTTAAATTGCTTTAAATTTAAAAAGTATGCCGTTTGTGTCTCTCAGAGAACAAAAATCTTATTTATGCGTAAATAAGGTCTGATTTCTCCAAATATACAAGAATGGCTTTAGATTTATCAAACAACATTTTTGTCTCATGATAAATCTAAGGCTTAGTTTTTAATTTTCGATGAAAATAATACGTATCAAAAATAATGCCTCAAAGTATGCTATGAAAAACATAGTATTATCATAGAAATTCTTTTTCTTAAATTTCATTGTTCGGAATTATATTTTAATTGCATTGCATGTAGAATAATACTTTGTAACTCTCCTACAAAAATTTAATTTACTGCTGAAAGTTGTGTAAAGTTAAAATTTTTTAAAAGCAAATTGAGGTCTTTTAAAAATATTTAGAATTTTCTAAATTTTAAGGAGGAAATCTACGCATTATTCCTTCCTGCTAATGATATTTAAGTTTTTATCAGTTTTTAAATTCTGAAACACACACAAAGAAAAATTCTAAAAAATAAAACTAATATCGATAGTTTTATGTTATTTTTGGTAATTTTTTATTGTTTGGAAGTTTTATAAAGAATATATTTTAGAAAATTAAAAAAAGAAACATTTTCACCTCTAACCTTAAAAAAAACCTTTGGCTTTTGAAGAAAGAACATCAAAGTAAGAATACAATATGGAAGAAAATCACTTCAAAGTTATTATTTATCAGTACTACAATACAAAAATCCATTCATTGCATTTACAAAATGTTAATTTATTCTAAAAAAACATAAAAAATTTATTGGAATAAAATATTATGAGTATGTAATAAATGTATGAAGAAAAACCTACAGTAAGCAATATTTCACAAATCGTTTTTACAGTTTGAAAAATAAATACCAATCTCAGAATTGATTAAATGCATGTTTATACCACAAACTTTATATTAATCGTTTGGATAAAAAAAGAAACAATTTTCTTTGTTTTAAGAGTCATAGAGTGTTGACAATCATAAACGAAAAATAATAAACAAATATCAATATAAACAAAATATAAAATTTGGTTTTCATAAGGAAAATCGCATGTATACAAAATCAAATAACTTACTTCATTTCAGTTTAACTACACGAATTTGCCAGAAACAGAAAATAAATTAACAACTTACTTTTTATCAGTGTCAACTTTAGCAGGTGATCTGTTTTTTTTTTCTCTTTTGCCATGCATTAGCAGATGACCGAAAATTTTTCAATAACTTAATAAAAAATTAAGTCATGGTTCTAAAAATTTTCAGACACAGCTAGACAGATTCATCATATATTTTATGATATTTATTACATTATATTATTTTATTTATTTATAATTTTAAAAGGGCTTATAACATAAGCCTATAAAAATTCTTCCGATATTTAAGTGACTTTTTTAGGTGCTGTATCTCTTTAAACGTCTAAATTTCAGCTTAATTTCACAAGTATACAAACAAGGTTTTATGATTTATAAATACCGTATTTATACGAATCCAATGCTCCATCGAATCTAATAAGCATCCCCATTTTAAAACTTTAAAACATAAAAAAATTGTTTGTCGGCGAATGTAATGCGCATCAATGGTATGAGGAATTTATTGAATCTTATTTTATACAACAATGGATTTGTATATAAACTACATTTGGCCAAAAACGATGCGCATTAGATTCATGTAAATACGGTATATCGAAATTTTTATCTTAAACTTTTGTTCCATCTTAGTACAAATCTTCCTGTCATCGTTTCCGGATAATTCCTTACTCTATCCTTAACAAAACTAATTTATTAATCTACTCAATTAACATCTTTTCGATTGCAATAACTAATAATTAATTTAAAAAAATCTTATTAATACACACATCCCTTCACTTAAACAAACACCAACCACTTTCGTTAATCGTCAGAGAAGAATTCTTCCAAAATGCCTGAACATCCCGAAGCTATTCGAAATTATCTGACGATCGATTCTCCAGATTATTTTGCAAGAAATAGTTTCTCTGGTCACGTATAGAATTTCCATTTTGTGTGGCGGTTAACAGTTAATTGCATACGAGACTAAGTGCACCGGTAAGCAGTTGGCGGCCATTGTTGCTTTAAATAGTACGATCAGGCAAAGGGTGATTTAGGAACATTGGAAGTAGCAGTAGGGTCATTTTCTTGAGAGAAAAGAACGATCGAAACCCTAGGATGGCGGCTAAAAAAACATAAAAAATAGAAGTAAGGAAACGAGGGGGTGTAAAATTTAGTTAGAGAAGTTCTGAATGGTTTCAACTTTGGAAAGGCTTACTATTACAGAGTATTATTAAGGGAATAGAGAAGAAATGTTCTCTCTTTTTTTCATTTTGATCACAACAGCCTACTATGAAGTCAAAAGAAAGCCATCTTGAAATGAATCCTTTGAGTTCAAATTAAGGTCACATGGACTGAGTGCCATATCTTTCTAGAATATTTCAAGGAAGGAAGTCTGCTAATTGATTTTAGGTTTATCATAAGCCAGTCCCATATACATGGATACTCTGCCATAGTTTAGGGTTTCGAATCCGGAACATTACCTTTGGGATTCCAGTTCCAAAAGATTCTTACGATCCTGTAATTTTGCTTTCCCACGCTAATAATGTCATCATAAGAAAAAAAGATTTAAAGTAATATGTATTGGATGCTGCCAGATGTCACAATAGTGATCCTAGAGCTTTACGACAAACTTGGCGACCATTTGGTGACTCTGGCAACAAGATGGATAATACTCGAAACATGGAGAATTTACCCTATCCTTCCATTAGGAGCCATGATACTGATTGGTCTAAAAGCTTCTAGCCATATCTCCCTGGAATTATAAAACGCAGGCAATCTGAAGTTGGAGTGGTGGTCGATCGAATTGAGAAGTCTTGAATTGGTAGTCCTGACATGAATTGAGAAGTCTTGAATTGGTAGCCCTGAGCTGAGAAGTAGAGTTGTCAACAGAGTCGCTGGTAAAAGTGGAGTCCTGGTAAGTGGTCCTGAATTGTGTTGTCGGGAACAGTAGAGTCCTGGTTAATGGTTGACATGAGCTGAGTAGTAGTCAATCGTGGGGTCCTTTCGAGGGGTCTTAAATTGAAAGGACTTGAACTGGTCTTCGTCGTGAAAGAGGCATCCTGAGCGGAATAATCGCCCTTAGTATACCGAAACAACGGCGAAATGCTGCATTACTGTGTACCGTATTCTGGCGTCTTGTGTCGTAGCTCGTTGAATGAAGGAGTGAGTCGGCAGCTAAAGCAAGAAGAGATAGAGGAGTAGTTCAGCCGTTTGGAGGTACCTTCATTAGAGTAGATAGAATCTACAAAGATTCCCTCTCCTATTGAATCCTGTTTGGCCACTTTGTGTGCTGTGGACGTTGCCACTTCTGAATTTTGTCTCCACTACCGTAGCCCCTGTTCTGTCCCGTGTGTTCATCTCGGCTGTATATGGTTTTCGTCTTTGTGCTGTCCTGTCTTTGTCCTGTAAATAAATGACGTCTTTATGTTTTCTACTAAAGGACTTCTGATAATTGTTGGTTATCTTTTACACCATACATCCCAGTGCAAGTAAATGAATCCGGTGGATATGGAAATCCAAAACAATACCAAACGACAAAAACATTGTCACAGAAATCGTCCGTTAAGAGTATGATGAGAATCCAACGAAATAAGTAATAATAAAGCATATGTAGCAAATACAGCCGAAAACTTTGCAAGGCCTTCGGTTGTACAAGTTACTTTACTACTTGCAGAAATTAAAAAATGTAAGCAGAAGTAAATCTTTACAAAACAAAAACAATACTACAGCTCTTAGAATGCAGCTATAGAGTTCCCTTTACGATCAAGAAGTGGTTCCGATTTTTTAGTGATAAGATATAAAAATTTCGATAAAGTTTCACAGCCAAACTAGGGCACATTGACGGGGTACCCATTTGGCATTCATTAAGAGTATATGTAAATCTCTTGGTAACTACAATAGAGAATCAATCACATTAAAGATTTCTAATGGTATTTATATTATTTTAATGTAAATTGTGAGGAAATTTCGGGTAGTTTGCAACAATTAGATTATATTGCATCAATGATGTGCTGATGATTATTAAAGAGCTCCCAACATTTTTATTAAAATTATTATTAATTAAATGCCACATAAAACGAACAATGCGATTTTTTAAAATATAATAATGGTTCTCAAGCAATTATTTGATTTAAAATAAGAATATTATATATTTGTTTTATCTACAAAATCAATAGCTGTAAAATTATAAGGATTTTTTAAAAAAGGTATTCGATTAATTATAGAAAACAAAACTAAGGTTCTTTTTTCCCCCAGAAATTTATTTCCAATGGAGAGTTTTACCAATTAATTTAAATGTTAGCGGCATTTTTTAACATTTTAGGAATTTCTATAAAAATCATTCCAGAAGGAAAAAACTAACAGCAGAAATAACAGGAATGATGTACACAAAAGCTTTTCACAAAATTTTCAATTAAGTTTTATCCCCTTTACACCAAATAAAATTCTGGACTTTTTGTGTAGGAATATTTTGAACCCCATTGGTACTTATAATAATACTTATTATAAGTACCAATAATATAAGTATCATTATAAGTACTTATAATAGTACTTATAATGATACTTACCATATAATATATATATATATATATATATATATATATATATTGGCATCAGTCTAGCATTTTTACTGACGCCATCACGATAATAAGTATTTTTGATGCCTTTTTCTAGAAATTGGTACTAAAATTTGACACGTCAGACACTTTCGATTTCGATTCGACCACCCCCTTTTTAGAGGGTGGCCGAATTCATTCATACACGCATTCATCCATCTGCAAGTCAGAATTTAGATCCATATCAGAGACCGACTTCATCCCTGATTCAGTACCCCCAGACGTATCGTTTTGTTATGGGAACTTTTAGGACTTTGCAGTCACGAGCTATTTCATGTGCCCCAACTGCCATTAGCCAACACGGCGGTCTTTGGAAAAGACGAGGATAGAGCCCGCAATCTTTCGGTTACGAGACTGACGCTCTACAAACCAGGCTACCGTTTCGTATCAGATTTCGTATCATTGCTCCTAATCGGTACATCCCTCAAAGTTGCAGCGGTTTCAGAAACTTTCGAATTCGTCATTAATATCGCCAAGTCTTCAAATGATCGCCAAGATAGAAGAGAGATGGGGTCACTGACTCTGCATTCATTATTATTCCTGTAAAACTAGTTACCTTAACAGAATACATTAGTGTGCATGAAATAAATATTACAAATTTTTAATAACATCAAGCCTTCCATCTCGAAAGATTCAATTCAAATTATATTCAACCAACCAGCTGGTTATCACTAACAATTTCTTGCTGTGGTTTATTTTAATTTTAATTCGGTATATCGTTTCTTCGCAGACTAAGTAAATTTAGTAAGAGAAATCACCGTAAGGCACAGAGTGCATCATTCTACGAAACTATTTTCTCATCCAATTTATATATGAACGGAAGTAAAAACTCATTTTGTAGAATAACGTGATTTAAATCATTATTTTTTATCATAATTTATCAATCATAACCATGGTTATCATTTATTAATATCCAAAAACATTAAAATTTCTTCAATTTCTTTTCTAAATTCATCAATAAATCTGAAATTACCTTATTTCCCTCATTAAAATTTAACTTCATGTATAAGAAATGAAAATGAGGGTTCCAAATTTATTTAAATTGTTTCATGAATTTTTATAATCGAATATTTGACTGATACCTTTATGTATTTTTTCCATTAAATTTTCATGCATTGATGAACAGTTTTATTTATTATTAATAACCAAATCCATTCCAATTTCTCGAGAAAATCAACAATCTAGTGAAGTCGATACAAGAATTTAAAATGATTACATTTTCTTATTAAAATTTAACATATGCGACGAAAGTATATTCAGACTCCAGATTTATTTAAATTGATTCATGAATATTTATGAACCTAAGATAACTGTTTTCTTTTAGCATTCGATCAGAAAATATTGAGAGAAACCACTGAAGCAAGTAGTATTTTGTGGGAAAATGTAAAAAGAAAAATTATTAATCTAATAACGGAAGCTGAAGACGATTTTAAAAGAAAACGTATCTGTTTTTTTTTCCATTAGATAATTATGATTCTTTTTTTATGTCTTGCAAACGATTTTTTTTACTATTTGAATTAAAATGAAATCAATAAAAAATTAAGTATTAAAAATCTCGATGAAGATGGGCGGTATTACATGATAGCATTTGATATAAATGCAGATGTTTAGTTTTGATTTGCATTTATATTGGCAGCATCACAAAGAACTAACTTTAAAAAAAAGAAACCAATACTGAAATAAAGAAACATGGTCGCAACATGAATAAAATTGGCCCTGGCATCATAAAAATCCAAATTCTTTAAAATGACGGTGCTTCATAATGGCATTTGTTTCAATCCAAATTAGCTCTTTCATCATAAAAATACAAAATTATTACTGAATTGAACAAATATGGCAACATTACCAAAATTGTCTCGCATCATAAAAGTCCAAAATTCTTTAAAATGAATTGGCTCTTGCATCATAGTGTCATTTGTTGCAATCCAAATTGGCTCTTGCATCATAGTGTCATTTGTTGCAATCCAAATTGGCTCGTACATCATTGTGTCACATTTGTTGCAATCCAAATTGGCTTTTTCCTCATAGTGTCATTTGTTTCAATCCAAATTGGCTCTTGCATCATAGCGGCATTTGTTTCAAGCCAAACTGGCTCTTGCATCATAGTTACATTTGTTTCAAGCCAAACTGACTCTCGCATTATAAAAATCCAAATCCATAAAAATGTAAAATTAAAAAGCGAAAATCAACACTGAAATGAACACACTTGTCTAAAACAAGGTAACATAGCTAAAAATTGCCTTTGATTAGAAAAATCCAAAAAATCTTTAAAATAAATTGGTTCTTGTATATAGTGGCATTTGTTTCAATCCAAATTGACTCTTGCATCATAAAAGTCCAAATTAATAAAAATATAAAATTCATTTAAAAAGCGAAAATCGATTCTGGAATGAACAACATGGCCAACATTGGTTCTTGCACCATAAAACTACAAAATTGTTTTAAATAAAGTGGCTCTTGCATCATAGTGACATTCGTTTCAATCCAAATTGGCTCTTACATCATAAAAATACAAACTTAATTCAGAAAGCGAAACCAATACTGAAATGAACTAACATGGCCAAAATTGGTTTTTGCATCCCAAAAATACAAAATTCAATCAAATTATTGTTAATAAACTAAATCTTTCCTCTATTATAAAACTTTAACATGTTAAATGTTAAAAAACCTTTAAAATTAATTTATGGGAGATAGATATTTAATCCATTATAAGAAATATATTTATATCAATAGATGCGTTCTTAAAAAAATTCAATTTTAGATTTAAATGCTAATTTCATCTAGATATCTAGCATCTAATTCTGATGTAAATGTATTTCCAAAAAGATAATTTATAAACAACTGGCATTTTTCCTGCGTTTTTGCTGCAGCAAAAGAAATAATTTTTGAAATATCGGTTGAAATTTGAAATAGGTTTCTTGTCGTATTTAATTAGAAAGATATTTATTTTCTTTTCGACAATGAATACATTTATTGATATTTGATGATATACGTAGGAGAAATGTAAATTTTATCAATTATATTCTATTTTTTTCTTTATTATTCAAATGCTTTAGAGTAGGCAATATTTTTTTTGTTTTTCCGTCTTCAGAAAAAGTAAAAAAAAACCTTAACTGTCCGATTTATGAGTATTCAACATGTAACTGGCAATGTGAGAAACATGGATTTTCTTTCTATAAAGCTAGATATAGTATTTGTACTATGCCTATAACCTTTGCTCAAATACAAGCAATAAGTTGACAAAGTTATATAGCAATCGGATGACCGGTAAGATTTATCATAAATTAGTTACAAACAAAAATTCATTTTTATATATTTGACATGAAAGAAATATCTGGTTAACAAAAACAAACAAATTGAAGTTTTGCAGCTTCAAAACAATTACTAAGCATAAATCCGATGGATCCTTTTTAAAATCCATTTTACTCTTCTATTATTATCCGAATATTCCACATAAATGAGATAGAAATTTATAAAGTAAAAAAAAGATGTTCGACTTTCATCTGGAATGAAAAAATCATCAAAAGAAAAAAAAAGAAAATGATTATATGGAACTATTTTTAGAAATAACGAATACAGTGGTCGTTATTTCGGATATAATATTCATAAGAACGATACTTTCTTTTGGAATAAATCGACATATACAGAAGTAAATAAATGAAAAGGTAAAGGAAGTATTATCTATAAAATACCTCATATTAGAGAGTCAAAAATGGTATGGAAGCCACAGCAATTCAGATATAGTCAAAACCCATTAAAAATAATGCATGAATAAAGGTCAAGAATGCTAGAAAATTCCATTTGTTTCAAAAGGAAGCGAATAAATTGTTACATTTAAGCATCAAAGGAAGATTTAAAATTCCGGGAGTTATTAAATGTTTTTTTATGTTTTCGATTGAATTTGAAACAGTTGAAAATATTTAGGGTATGTAGAGATAAAATAAACTGGTGTAGTAAAGCTAATTATCTACAGTAAATAATCAATAACAGGGAAATTTGTGATTTAATTGGGCATACTGATTTTGTTTTAGATCTTTTGCATCATTTATAATTTAAATTTTTTGATTTGACAATATTTTTGTTTGTATAATTTGACAATATTTACGATTTTATGTGTGATTCTATAAACGGAACTTTAATTTAATCTATCATTTTTCTTTTTTAAAATTCTTTAAAATTTGATTATTAATTACCTACTCCTATTCCTATGGGATATAATAACGGGAATAATTACATTTTATATTGTTTGAGTTAATAAATGTATTTATGATAGATAATTAACTCTAATCTTTTAGATGGCCCAACGATTCTTTTTAGAAAAAAAAATATCGACACCCTAAAACATAGGATATTACAGCTGTTTAACCTATTGTGGGAGGTGAGATGTGCTCGGAATAGAACTCGGGACCTTTGGGTCTGAAGCCTAGTAACGTAACCACAGGACAAAAGCAATTGCTCAATCCCGAAGATGTTATCTGGCTTATTAAGATATCACCACACTATAAAGAAGTCGAAAACAAATTAACTCTAAGGGGCAATTTGATAAAGTAACACCTCGGAACCTAATTTCAATTTGTAAACAATCCCTTAAGATCTTTCTCAAGACCAAGAATTCATGTACAAATTAATCTAAAATACGATTCTCAATGTTTCATGTCAATCAGTTTTAGACATTTAGACACATAACATAACGCCATCTTGCACCCCCGGTGTCTATAACATTAAGTTATCTAACCGGTTAGAAGGGCACAAAATGGAAGGAGAAAAAAAAGGAAGAAAGAGATAAAAAATAAAAAAAAAGATAGAGACGACAAACCATCCAGGTATCTCCAGAGAGAATTACATTGGTGTCGAATTTTACACGACTACATTCAGTTTTTGGGTGAGGTAATAATTACATGGGGGGAACAAAAATAAGTTACACTTTTGAAGTTATACTTTTATCCGAATATGATTGGCAATTTGGTCTCAGCTATTGTATAATCCTGAAGAGGTCTTGGTATTTATGGATATGGTTTATAATGGAGGGGATCTTGCTGCGTAATTTTTTTAATGATCAAAATGTCATGACTATTATACTAATTATGATTGAAAAAAAAACAAAGGGATTATATAAAAAGTTAGATTTCACAAATTTTTACAAAATATGTTATTGATTCCTGAAACACAAAATAGAATTTGACCTACCAATGAAAGCAATTTCCCATTCGGGTTGTATAATATATATAACAATTTTGAAATTAACCATTGAACCACGATAAGAGTGAACACTATATATAAATTTTAAAATAAATTTGTCAAACACTGACTGCTTGTCGTTCTGTACATTTGCAAGCACGTAGATGAGATAATTAAGAATAAAAAATCAGAAAAATGCAATTTCGTATGTGATCATTTTTTATTAAAATCGTAATACTTTGTCAATATATAGTTTTGATCAGTTAAAAAAAGAAAATCAAAATGTTTACTTGGATTTCATTATATTTTTGAAGCAAAAAGTGCTCATATGCGATTTTAGTTTCAAATGGTAGAAAAAAAATTATACAAAATTCCATATTCCTTATTATAGTGCTATGAAGTTCATCATTATTGTGTGGTTTTGCAAGTATCAAATTAGACTGAAAGTATCCAAACAGCACTTCATTCTTCTTAAAACATAGCTATTTTACAGCTGCTGTCAATTTAGTAACAAAAATATTTGATATAATTTCCTTTCCTATATTCTCCGCACCATGGTCAATTTCGAAAGGAAGGTAGTTGCAACAACTGTAAAATATATAGTCAAGTTTTGAGAAGAATAAAGTGATGTTTTGATACTTTCAGCCTAATTTGATACCGACAAAATTGCAAACAAATCTAACGGTTCATGGTTCGTTCCTGGGTAAATAAAACACATCATTTTTTTGTGTGATTTTGTCGGTATCAAATTAGACTGAAAGTATCAAAGCATCACTTTATTCTTCTCAAAACATAACTAGCTGTTTTATAGCTGTTGCCAACTAAGCAACAGAAATATTTGATATAGTCTCATTTCCTACATTTCTCATGTTTAGGTTTCCCTAAAACAATTTCAGCACTCGTAGCATTCAGGGATTTTTTCGCGATTCGTCAATAAGATTTCACAAATTTTATGCCGGATGAGTGAAAAATATTTATTTAATAGTATACGAGAAAGTAAATAAGAGACTTCTTTTACATTTTCAGTGAAAATAAAAATGAAGTATTTAAAATAAAATTTCTACAGTTCCAGTAAATCAGTTAGTAAATTTACTTAAATATAAAATTTCATGCAAGATTGGATATTACTTCAATTTAAGATTTATTCAATATTTTTAAAGCGTAGAAAAAGAATACATCAAACAAAGAATTTTCGCTAATTGAAAGCCATTTTTTTTTGCGAGATTAATGTTCTTCAGAACAATAAAAAAATTCTTATCATTGATAGAATTTAAAGGTCTCTTCCACTGTTTTATTGAAAGGGAAAACGAAGTTTTCTAAATAAAAGTTATACAGTTCCCGTAAATCAGTTAATACACTTACTTAAATATAAAATTTCACTAAAGATTGGATACTGCTTCAATTTAAAATTTATTCAATATTTTTTAAATATAGAAAAAGAATACACCGAGCAAAGAATTTTTGTTAAGAGAAATCACTTATTTTGAGAGGAAAATATACTTCAGGACAAAATGTATTATTATCATTGATGGAATTTTAAATTCACGAACAACCATTGCACATATCTCTCTCTATATAAATATTTTTAAAGCAAATGTTACTTATTGGAATATTTATGTTTGCATCTAAATTGAAAGCTTCATGAAATATTTTTTCAACGAAATCAGCATAAACAATAAAAATACAGTGCAGAAAGTAAATAAATTTAACACCTCTTTCAAAATTCCATTTTGCGCTTTATGGTTCTCATTTCCAGATTTTGAAATTTTCAAAAATGGGATAACATTTCAGAAAGATAATCCAGAACGAAATGGGAATGATGTTCCACGAAAAAGACATTATTTGAAAGATCTTGTCAAATAATTTTCTTGGAGGTTAGATGGCGAATTTATCCTTTTACAAGAAAGTATACATTGTTACAGAAAACCTAATAAGATAGAAATAATACATTATTCAGTAGCGATGCATTCGTCATTCTATTCTAGCAGACAAATATAAGATATATGGTAATTTGAATTTTTCTTTCCGTATAAATATATAAATATTTCTTCAGTCCAATTCACTTGGAAAACGCCACATTTTTTTAGATCTAAGTGTTAAGGTGTTATGTAAATTATTTTGTTGAAGAAATGTATCAGTATCAGTTCAAGCGAGGAAGTATTATAATCTCAAAGTGATATCTAGGTACAAATATAAAAGCTTGAACTGTGTTTACTGGAATATTATTTTTAGGTATTCTGCTGCGATAAAAATATCCAAAATGCTTGATTAAAAATGCATTCATACTAGAAATTGTTTACAAACCTTCAGGAAACATTTTTAATACACATATAAATATCTGACAACACTCTGAATTTATAATCATATGGGAGCATGAGGATTTTGAAACTTCAAAAGAAGTAGGCAACAAATTAGAAATGTATCTCCTTTAGGATTATTAGAAAATAAGGCAAAGATTGTCACATTTGGCGATTTATCACCAATTAAAGTTGCAATTTGATTTCCAAATTATTCATTCCTTGAGTTCTTACGAATTGTCTTATTTAAGTCATTAATTAGTTTAAACAATTTTGAAACAACCACGACACACACACACACAAAAAAAAAAACAAAAAAAAAACAAATAATGACTTCTTAAAAATAATAATGTTCGCTCAGAATAACTGGAAATTTGCGATAACAGATTTCAATTATTTTCTTTCTCTTTTATTTTATCGTCTGAAAATAAATTTGTTTATAATGTGATAAAACTTTTTACTTTGCGTATTTTCTAAAATGGCCACTTTAACTGAGCAAAAAATGTGCATTAAACCTTTTTCCTGTGCAATAGTTAGTACAAAAATAATTCAGAAAAACGTTATCTAGAATATCTTTTTATTAAAAAAGGAATATTTAAATGGTTTATATTTTTTAAGGAAATAGGAGATTCCCACATGCTTGAATCACAGGCCATCAGAGTTTCTATTTATTTAAATAAGCGTTCAGAAGTTAGTGTTTAGTCATTGTCGTTTAAAAATCAAACATACTTCTAGACAAATTTTGGTATCATTTGAATTTTTCTAACAATTTAAAGATATTATAGAGATTCATGGCTAATATCATCTCGAATTGCTCCAAAATCAGGATATTGTTCTCCAAACACATTAAGGCCAAGTTTTTCAATGAACATCTCATTACGATATCTATTTAAATCTTATTGTTAATCGTGAAGAAACACCAGTGGTATTATGGCTCACATGCTTATGAACTCTAAGGAAAGGCTAATGTGAAATACCGACCAGAATCATCAGAAGAGGAATGTGAAAAATATATTTCAATAAAATTACAAATTCTAATATCTAATACTCTAATTGTCCATACTGGAAAACATGAAAAATTCTGCAACGAAATGTAAAGTTAGAGATGGATGCCTGCAATATCTCTAAACGAAAGGAGGTTCCCTGCGATGAAAAACATTATACAGCACTTTGCGGAAGTGCTGATTGTCAGTCATCTGAAAGTAAAATACAATCTGATGTTTCGACGATGATGTCTGCGATGCATCCACTGAAGATATTCAATATTTGTCAACCTACCATACTGGGATCAGGACATAAAACCTCGAATTAGGAATGTAAAAAATATATTTAAGAAAAATTGACTGATGCACCGATTATTTATTTTGAAATGATTAAAGATTAGTCTTGACCTTAAGAATCAAAGGTAATTGGAATCATAACACATACAAGGGTTGGTAGAGCGTCAGTCTCGTAACCGAAAGGTCAAGGTTTCTGTCCCCGTCTTGTCCAAAGATCGCCTTGTTGGCTAATGGCAGTTGGGGCACGTTAAATAGGTCGTGACTGCAAAGTCCTCCAAGTTCCCAAGTTCCCATAACATTCAGTGCTCTGGGAGCACTGAATCAATCTCTAATTTGGATCTAAATTCTAACTTGCTGAAGGATGAATGAGTGTATGAATGGATTCGACCACCCCCTAAAAAGGGTTTGTGTCATGTGGGTTCGAGTAAAGTCGTCCTTTCCCCGGAACGGTACTCGTTAACAACGAAAGGTGCGCACTTCTGCCTTAATTCGAAAGAGCTCTGCTCATTCGGCCTTGGTATGACCAAGTGGCATTAGACAATAACAACATAACGCATACACACATAAAGAGAGATAGCTGATGATCAAGTAGTTTGACTTGCAAAACAACAACATATATCTCGCCCAAAGGTTGGAACATAAGAATCCTTATTATTAATAAAAATTACAAGAATAATACTGATTTATATTTCGTAAAATTAATCATTTATGACAATTTTTAAGAGCATAAATTATTTTTATTTTTCCATTGAATCAAATCTTCACAATATTTCAAAAACATTTAATTAATATTCTATCAATTTTAACTATTCAGAATTTAAACCGAATGTACAGATTTTTACATAAATCATTACAAAATGCACAATAATATAATGATTTATGTAAAAATCCTTATAGTGATAAAAGAAAATAAATATATCTTTTTTATGTAAAAATCATTACAAAAAACATATATTTAGTTTCAAAATTAAATTTTTAAAATTAATTAAGTTAAGGTATCCACCTATGTTCGAAAGAAAATTTTGGAGTTTTTAAAAAACTATTTAAAACTATGGTTTTTAAATGTGTTGCCAATTATAAGACAAAATATTATAAATACAAGAAAGTTGTTTGTAAATATAATATATTTTGAGTGTTAATAAATGTGTTACCAATTATAAGACAAAATATTATAAATACAAGAAAGTTGTTTGTAAATATAATATATTTTGAGAAAAAGGAGATTTTGTATTAAATTTTAACGAAATTTAACCAAAACGGTTCAAATTCAAAAAATGGTATTGCGGAAACCTTATTTTTTTATACAAAAAATTTGAAATGAATGAAATTAACCAAAATCGATGAAAAATTTACAGATTGAGAAGTTATAGGTAAAAATATACATATATATGATTTTTTCCACAAATTCACATCTAAAGTTTTCAAAAAACACCTATAAACGAAAAAGTATTTCACCAACAATAAAGCTTTTGGTTCATTTCATTGCCCAAATCATTTAAAACATACTCTGAAATTTTTATGTAAATACCTCTATTAGTTTTTAAGATATCATGTTAACGGTGGAGAATTATTGTGTACATTAAAGTTTTGAAAAAAATTAAATACGATTTTAGTTGAAAAATATGTTTTGCTCGTAATTCCCCTGGATGATAGGTTAAGTCTTTCTTTTTCAAGAGAAGATAAATTGTTTTGGAACGTAGAAAGTTTGAACTACACTAAATACCAATAAAAAAATCGTCAATGTGGTCGATAGCTAGTTTTTTTAACCTAGTGGGATATCTTAAGATTGAATTATTCAATTATAAAATTAATTACTTCAAAAAAGTTGAGATATATATATATATATATATATATATATATTGCACCAATTGTTTCTTTAAGATCAATTTAGATTCGTAATAATTTGAATCAGAGGTACCAATTTTAGAGCTGTAGACCGAAAGCTGGATAATCAAATTCAGTGAGATGAAGCATCCTCTTACATGGATGATTAGGAATTTGGAAGAGCAAGTGACTAATCAGATGCAGTCATTGTCATTTGATTAAGGTCAGAACTGTGAGATACATCCTCATTTAGCCTCAAAATAAATGTTACTCGAGCTAATATAAACTAATAGGGAAATAGGAGGATCTTTCTTTAAGATATTATATTACTGAAGCCTAGTGGATAAACACTAAATTTACTGAAAAATTTACCACAAATATTGCCCCTGTTGGTTGAAGTTAAATTTTAATGTCTTATGGTTCTAGAAAAGCAAGGCTTTGTCAGTAATCCTTTATAAGAACTTCAAAAACAATAACTGAACTAATGTTATTTTATTGAGGTTTCTAATGACATTAACTTTACATATTCCACATCAATCTTCTAAAAGACATATTTCCAAAACTCATAATGAAATTCATTATCTAACATTAAAACAAATTCGAACTGAAGAAAAAATATTACTCTCTGTTTAGAAAAAAACCCATATTAAATAAAATCATATTTAATAGACTATAAATGAATAAAATTTTCAGCTAAATATATGAACATATATTCGAATCAGTTTAAATATAAATATTAGCCTTCTAAAATACTTGAATGAAATTGAAATTACTGTGCCAAAAAGGCGTCTTAATCTCATGTCATTGAGCGGGGTTATTTTTGAAGCATGATTAACATAATTCCCTGAGCAAACGTATTTCAGAAACGATAGTTATTTATTAAGAACGTGACTCTTGTGGAATTTGGCAATGGGAAAATCTATTTTCTGCTTAGAAAAATCTCAGAACGAATTTTGTTTTTGCACATATCAATTTTCCTAATGATCGTTTTATTTTCAAGAGATTTGGACATTTTTTTAAATATTTAAATTCAAGAGCTATGTATGTGTTTTCTTAGAATGATACGAATTTGTCTTGAATGCTTACCCTAAATTAGAATTTTGTATTTAATCGATTGAATACATATACAATTCATGGAATACTTTTTTATAAATATTTGGGTAAGTCCTAAAAGGTTGTTTGAATGTGTGAATAAATGAATTAATTTAACATCGCAACACTTATGAAAATACAAACTGCGACATGTATGATGAAAAAGTCGTTCTAACCGCTAAAAGCATGATTATTGGATAGAGCGCATTTATATGCACGGTATGGTTATTGCTTGGATTTTAAATGCTCACAAAGAATGTTATTTCCAAGATTGTTATCACATTGATCACAAAAAAATGGTATTACCTGAATTATTATCATATTGCTCTCAAAGACAATTGTTTTCGAAATTATCATTAAATTAAAAAATTAAATCGTTTTTTTTTTCAATAATCGTGGAGTATTTTATTCCTCAAAATTATTTAACATCAATTTTAAAACATACAATATGTTTTCTAGAATACCATTTCTCTTTGCCTTCAATTTTTATTATTTTATTTAACTATTTTTAAATAAGATATTTTTTTGTTTTACTGAATGGATTTGTTTTCATATTGCACATTAGTTGCAATGACATAAAATATATTTTTTCTATTGTTTTATTGATTTGACATCACTTTTTATTGTTTTATTGAATGGATTCTTTCACATACTAGTAGTAATGATATAAAATAATTTTTTATTGTTTTACTGATTTAACAGTATTTTTTATTCTTTTACTGAATGAATTTATTCTTAAATTAATAGGGATGATATTAAACAATTTTTTTATTTCCACTTATAATTTCTAATTTATTAAAAAATTATTTTAAAAATAAAATAAAATAATTAATTAAATTAAAAATTAAATAAATAAATTAAATTAAAAAAATAAATAAATAAATAAACTGAATTAAAACTAAAATAAATAAATAAACTGAATTAAAAATAAAATAAATAAATAAACTGAATTAAAAATAAAATA
>JAPMOQ010054956.1:531614-546475 GCA_026543055.1 Argiope trifasciata | reverse complement strand
TGAATTAAAAATAAAATAAATAAATAAACTGAATTAAAAATAAAATACATAAACTAAAGTAAAAATAAAATAAATAAATGGACTAAATTAAAAATACATAAATAAGTAAATAAACTAAATTAAAAATAAATAAATGAACTAAATTAGAAATAAAATAAATTAAAAATAAAATAAATAATCTGGGTATATATATCCAAGAAATAACTGTTAACCTTGAAACATGCATGCTTTTAATAAATAGTTAGAAAGCCTAATTATAAAGAGGTAAAATTACAGAAAAGTCCAAAATTGCGAAGCAAAAATAATAGAAAGATATCATTGGAACAATTGACGAAGCATTTGCCCTTCTATTCATAGAATATAAGAAAGATAAAGAACAACCCTTGTAAGATACTAAAAAAATTCAAAGTATTCAAGAGTAGTGCAACTTACTGTCCTTCATTTTCCTCTAGAAAGGCTAGGAGTTTTCTTAATTAGATAAGAACCCTATATGGGGGAAAAGCAAAGCCCTTCAGGTGCGCATAAAAGCCATTCTGTTCCCTTTATTGTCTACTTTCCTGTTCATAGCCTAGAGCCGTTGATTGATTTATCGAAAGCTGACAGCTATTCCCCAGAGTAATCTCTCGGAGTTTTCTTTGCCGTTGGTTTCTTATTCACACAGAAGAAAATGGCAGCTCAAGAACATAGTTAAAGTTGAGATTTCTGCTTCGTAACATTTGACTTGCCATCAACCAAATCAAAATGGACTCACTCGAAGTAACATTTTTTTGTTCTTTTACACTTTAAAGGCTTTCTTTCACATGAAATGTTACACTATAACAGTTACAGTAACAGTTATGCTCCAGACGTGTAAAATAGAAAAAGCTTGGGGCTAAAACTTTGTTTTATTTTTATCAAACTCTTACACTGTCGTTTTTTGTTCCTTAACTTTTTTAAAAGTTTCGTTTTATTACAAGAATGTTCATATTATTTAAGAGTTATTTGATTAAAGTATTCCATAGAAACAGATTTTGAATTTCTGAAAAAAAGAATCGAAAGAATTTCAAAGTGGGATTAAATTATTCATATCATGAATTTTCAAAATAATTAATGAAGGGAAAAGGAAGCTGTTTTTATCACCTTTTTGAAAGTTTCATTTACAGAGCATTCTTATAAGAAATTACTATATTGTTTCCCTGTACATTTAGTTTATAGAAAAAAAGAGATATTTATAGATGTTTTAATGTATACCACTTAGATTTCGATCCAATTACTACAGTGAGGGTTCTGGGAATTTCCAGAATTAAGGCGATATATCTACAGGGTGATCAGCGAATAGGCCCTGATTTCAAAATCAAATATCTCTACAACTAAGATCGATAGAATTATGCGGCAAACTATACTTTATTAGCAAAACTGAAAATGCTGTACAAAGTTTACAAAATTCAGTTACGAAAATCGTTGACAGATGGCGCTCTATTCACAATGCCCATAGACGCTTTCAGTGTGACGTCAAAAATGAAAAATGACTCCCAATTTGACTCCTTGTAACTTCTTTCTCTGGGGAGCATTGAAAGACACTGTCTATAGAAACAATTCTGTCACTCTAGTTGACGTTGAATCGTTGATTGGTGTTGCATGTGATTCCATTTCCGTTGAGATACTGCAAGACGTGATGTCAAATTTCATTCTTCGACTACGCCACCTCATTGTTTCGAACTGTGAACATTTTGAAAAAAAAAATGTATTTTGATTGCGAAGACCGCATCAATTTTTTTTAAAGACTCCCTTCTGAGAAAGAGTTTTCAAAGCAGAGAACCATCTGTTAACGATTTTTGTAACTAACTTTTCTAACTTTTGTATGACATTTTTACAGTTTTGCTAATAAACGTACAGTTTACCTCATAATTCTATCGATCTTTTTTGTAGAAATATTTAATTTTGAAATTAGGGTTTATTCGCTGATCAGCCTGTATTAGATAATGAAATTAATAAGCTATAATTTGTCATGGAAATTTCAAAAATACGAGAGAACTAAGATAAACTAGTTGTGAGTTTTTTTTCTTTTTAACTTACTTTTCTAAATATAGTTTATATTTTTAAAGTGCTCATACAGTTTAGAAGATATTTGTTAACAATATTTTCTTGAAAAAACTGTAAGAAAAAATTCAAGTGAAATATTTCCTTTTATCATTTGGCCATATACTTATGAATATTCTGAATATAAAAATGAAATGCTAAATGCTGCAGAGGTGTCATTTTCAAGAATTACTCATACACAGAGGATTATCTACAAGAAACGGCTCCAAGGCCAAATCTAAAAACACCCCCCTTCCATCACAATTTTTAAAATACGATTCTTACATCACCCGCCCCCCCCCCCAAAAAAAAAGCAAATGATACACTGAGTGGAAGTTAAAGTAAAAGTTAAATAATCATATATAAATTTTTTTAAAACTAATATGTCCTAGACGTCATCTAATACATTTTAGTAATGAAGCATCAGATTAAAATACAAGATACATCAATATAGTGATGATGATGATGTCGTGTCCATTTTTCCAAGGAAAGGGGTTGCAGTAGCTTCTGAGGGTAAAGACCCCTAAGCACTCAGAGGGCAGAAATCTGATTTCTAGCTCAAATAAAGGTGACACACACATTAGCTTGCACAACCCCTTTTTAAAAGGGGGCACATTCATACATCTCACAGAAAGAACACAGAACAACCATGCCCAAACCGGGTCTCGAACCCGGGACGCCTAGATCACGGGGAAACACCCTACCCCTATGCCAGGGCGCCGGCACATCAATATAGTAGTTAAAAAAAGCAATTGTTACTAAAAATATAATTAAATCATCTAAATTCGTGATTTAAATATAATCTAATTGAAAGATTTTCATAATTTACATGATTAAATATAGTTTTATAATTTTTTGATAATTAAATCAGATTTTAAAATATAATTAAATATTTAAAATTAAATTTTAAAAAAGAAATGAAAGCCCTATACAATATATGTAATGCTTTCAGGGGACTCCACGAAAATGCTTCGGTACCAGAAGCTCTACCCAAGTTTATACCACTCTGACCGATGGAATGTATACTGATTTTGTATTTTTCTAATAATTTCATATATTCTCCCCTAAATATCGATTAAAATTTCTGGCTGAAATTTTTTAAAGAGTTTAAGACTATTAATAAATCAAAAAATTTCTGCGTTTAGTTTAGTTATATTAACGTCCCATTCGAAAGCAACACGAGGGCTATTTTGGGATGGACCTCGTCAATTTGAACCGCGTTCAGATGACGAGGACAACACCTGAAGTGGCACCCCACTCTCAACACCAGTGGGAAGACGTTTGGCCAGACAGATTTAACTTGCAAGAGACCCACTCACACGACGGTTCTTCGGTAGAATCGAGTTTTAAACCTGAAACCCTCCGGTTCCGAAGCCGAGACCTTACCACCAGGCCACCTCGGCCCCAAAAAGTTTTCTGAAAAATAATAGTAAAATTTAATTAAAAGTTTTTGAAAAATTTTTAAAATTTATCCATGTATTTTTCATGATTTATGATGATATCTTTTAATGAAAAATATTATATTAACCCATTTGCATCATTAGCGTATATATAAGCTCAATTTTCCTGGTTACTATCATTGGACCATATATATATGCTGCATCATAATATATGCTATGCATATAATATGATATATACTATATTCATATTATATACTATATACCTATATGCATCCCACATTTCAAATATTACCACACTGAGCAAAATGACTAACAAATAATGCTCAAAAGTGATTTTTTTTTCTACTTTTATACAATTTTACAGCTAAATATGAAATAAAAATTTTTCCGTTAAATGGTCCTTTTTTTCATATTTTCATATGAAGCAAATGGGTTGATTAAGCGGTTCTATTTATTAATATCAAAAGATGAATGTATCTCGATTGTCTGTCCGTTTTTTCATTGGAGGTCAGAATTAGTAAACAAACTTGAGATCAACATAATTTGAAGGACGTGAACATGCATTCAAAGCAATTTTTTGACTTTTATACAAGTTTAATTGATCGAAAATGAGTCAGAATCTCGATAGTTATAGATAACTTTTGAAACGATCATTTAATTATAGTAATCAAATATATCATCTTTAAAATTCAAAATTTTTACACCAAATAAGAATTTAATTACTCATATTTTCAATGATACAGTTAATTGCGCATTTTCTCCCATTTTTAGCTTTTTAAAAAATTCTAAGCATTACTTTCAGCAATAGTTTCATTTTTTGAATTTTAAATTAGAATTATTTCCTTTCTTTATCAAAACGTTAACGAATTTTTTCTTCTTTTGTCATAGGTTATTACATTTCAGCTAAATAAGTCTCATATAATGAATTTTCTTTTATCCTTAACCAATCTTATCCTTGATATGATGATGATGTGTCACCAAAGAAAGGGGTGTAGTAGTTTCTGGGGGTGAAGATCCCTGAGCATACGAAGTCAGATATCTGATGGTTGGTTGGTTGAATAGATTTTTTCTGGCCCAAAAGCCATGTTTGGCCATGCTACGCCAAGCTAACTGTAAGGAAATAAGCCACACCATAAAATCACACCAAATATATCTTGAAAGCGGGAGGTATCAACGTAAAAATGTAGGAAATTAATGTGCAGTTATATTAAAAATTAAATTAAGCCCTTTTGTGATAAAAGCATTACAATGAAGTCATGTAAAAAAGGGAAACATTAACAAAAGTCAACGATTACTAAATGCAAGAATAAGAGATAATGGTTTTTAAAAACTTGAAAATATTTGGATGGTATGTTTCACCCACCAGGTCTTGTAATTTAAGAGAAGAGTAGAAAAAATTATGAAGATGAAAAAGTCAGAGCATGTGATTAAAACATGTTCAACACTAAAAGCAATATTACAAGTGGTACACATTGGTACTCTTTCACTAGGGATGAGATGACGATGAGTATAATCAGTGTGTTCTATACAAAGGCGTGTCAGTTTGACATCAACCTATCCAAGATGTTCTTTTATATACATTAAATGATGACATCTGCACGGCCCTTTTTTACAGCGGGGGGGGGGAATTCATACATCCCACAGATAGAGCATCCCCGAATCGAGACTCGAAACCGTACTATGTACGCATAACTATGCGTACTATGTATGAACTATGTATGCATAATATTTGACATAAAATAATTAAATAACATCTCATTTATGATTCCAAAATCTCATTTAACTCCAGAACAGATATGAATTTCATAAAAAATTGAAACATGTTCAAGCTTAGTGCCAAATTCTTAGTTTTATATTGTAATATAGTAAAGTAACTAATTGTCCCCATTTATTAGGTTTATTGGAAACTATGAAACGGGCGTTGAATGACAGTAAAACTAAACAGAAAACGCCCGCTTCATAGTTTCCAACCTAATAAATTCAAAGCAATGTCATTGAATTTTCTTCTAAATTAAGGAAATGTCGAGTTTGAAAATTAATAAAACAACAACAACACTCTGTATGTGTATTCATACACTTTTAAATATATCTGTGACAAAATTGATGCATTTGAGTCAAATGTCTATCTGCAGAATACTAGTAGTTACATACATAAGTGTAACCATAATTTTTGAAGCAGAATCATGGTCAAAGACAGAAATGACATTTTGAATCTTTAACTTCGTTTTATTTCCTTCCCGGGAGACACAAGCAGTATGGACAAAACGTGTCCTCTCACAATGCGATACAATAACAGATTAAGCATAAAAGAGAGGGAGAATAATTGCCCCAGTGCTTTTATACATGAGATTCTGATTGGAATTTCTCTACACGCGTCTACCCAGGGAAAGGAATTAAAGGGGTCTTTTAAAAGAATGTGCAAAATTTGCCATTTTATCATCCCTTCACTCGGAGCGTGTGAAAGTACAACTTTAAACATTTTAACAGCGCTTCTGTTGAAATAATTAAATAAAAAAAATGGAATGAGATCAGGAAATAAGATAATATTTTTGAATGAAGTTAATATGCGTGGAATTAAGATAAAACTTTGCAAATTAATTAGGATTGAAATTAGAGTTTGAAATATCATTACACATTCGAAAAAATTGCTCCAATGTGCACAGTTTTGGTCTTTCAAGGTACATACGAGCAAAATTTGGTAATTGTATGTCGAACGATCTGGCCTGTAGAGAGCCAACACACACACACACACACACACACACACACACACACACACGCACGCACGCACGCACGCACGCACACGCACACGCACACGCACACGCACACGCACACGCACACGCACACGCACACACACACACACACACACACACACACACACACACACACACACACACACACACACACACTTGAAGACATTTAATGTCCTTAATTATTCAAAGATATTTCTTTAGATCTGTTCCTTAGTTTCTAGTTTATACTCCTTCGGTTATTAAATATACATTCCTCTTTTAAAAGCAGTTTTTATATTCATTCAATTTCATTTCAAAATTTGATTTCATTTTATATTGGGAATTATAAATTTTGAAATCATTTGGTACTCTCTTCCAGGAAGAACAAAAATTTTATTTGTTGTTCCACCAAGTTAATTATTCAAGACAGCACTAATACGGTTATCGAGACAATAGCACACATGAGAAATTCAGAAAAAAGTATTTTTATGGTTAAGCTTCGAAAAATTTTGAAAGAGTATACATGAGAAATCCAAAGAAAATAAATTTCATTTTTATTGTTAACCTTCCAAGGAATTTTGAAATCCTCTAAATAGTTTATATGGATTTGGTTCAGTAGAAATTTTATTTTATATGAAATTAAATTTAACTATTTGAAAAATCAGAAGAGTACCTGTCTAGACGAGGTATTATCATGTTAACAGTATTTCGAAAATGATTGTCATAGATTAAATGCTGAAAGTTGTATTAGGAAATCTCATGCCCATTGGCAAAATACTTAAGGAATAAAAAAAATGATTTTTAAAGCAGACTTTTATTGTAAATATATAACTATATTATGAAATTTACTTCAATGCAGAGATTTCTTGAATACTCAAATCGAAACTAATTACTAAAATTTAATTTGGTACAAATAGTAGCACCCACCAAAAGGGAAAAAATCCTTTTAGAATACAAAATAAAGAAATCTCGAAAGAAAATATTAACAATCGCCTCTACATGAATTGAAAATATTATGAATCAGCAGACTTCAACCCATTAACCTTTGCTAGAATACAGCGTAGATTATACTTGATACAATTGCCTTACATATGCCCATGCTTTGTTCGAGTTTAATTGGAAGCTTAAATAAATAAAAAACAACAAAAACAAATCTTCAGATTTCATCAGATTGATGTTTACTGCTATCTATCATAAAAATTTAAATAAACCTCTAACTTTAAGATTGTATTATTACTTATTTTTCCTGCTTAGTTTTATTAGAAATCAAAGAAAAATAATCTGTCTGTGCTGCTAAACAACGAGATAGAATTTAGCTAAACAGCATAAAAGATTATATATAGATATTTCAAGTTAGTATTTCTTAATAAATGACTTGAAACTTCTATCTTCCATTTTTAATACATGTGTGACAAAGAAAGTTAGCGAAACAAATGAAATAAAACATTAAAATGGAACTTTAATTGCCATTTATAACTTCTGAAATATTGGAAAACTTCTAAAGGGAAATAAAAATAAGTAAACTGAAAAAAAAATTAAATAAATGGAGGGAAATAAGTATCATTTCATTTTTCTTCTTCTTTTATATACAACAAAATTTATTTATTTTTTTCCATTAGAAAATCAAATGTTCAGCTATAGCACCCCAAAATATCTTTGAGGGTCAAGATTTTCCCTCTATCTCTATTTTCAAAACAGTTCTTCGGCAAATTTAATTTTGATTCTAAGAAAAGAAAATTGAATATCATTGCTATTTAACATAAAAATGGAATGAAATAAGGAAGTGGAAGATTCGCAAGCTATATCTGTTGCTTAACAACATTAAAAACAATTAAAACGCTATGAAGGAAGCATCATCTTATTTTCGTTCATTTAGTTTTTCACATTGATAATCTGCAATTTGATGAAGTACCTACAATGCATAGGTGTTGTCTCACTTGTATTCTATGCCATCTAATAATAAAACCTAACAGGTTGGTGATAATCGTGGTAATGATTGGCGATTGAATTCCTTTCATATGGCACCGAATTTATTTGACAAACATGACTGTATACACTGAAGTGACAAAAGTCATGGGATGACTGTTAATATCGTGTCGGTCCTCCTTTTGCCCGGCGAAGTGCAACAACTCGACGTGTCATGGAGTCCACAAGTCGTTGGAAGTCTTCTGCAGGAATATTGAGCCATGCTGTCGGTATAGACGTCCATAATTGTGAAAGTGTGGATGGTGCAGGAGTTTGGGCACGAACGGACCTTTCGATGATGTCCCATAAATACTCGATGGGATTCATATCGGGCGATCTAGGTGGCCAGATCATGCACTGGAATTGTCCGGAATGTTCTTCAAACCAATCGCGAACCGTTCTGGCCCGGTGACATGGCGCATTGTCATCCATAAAAATCCCATCGTTGTGTGGGTACGTGAAATCCATGAATGGCTGCAAGTGATCTGAAAGCAGCTGAATATAACCATTTCCAGTCACTGATCTGTTCAGTTGCACCAGAGGACCGAGTCCATGCCATGTAAAAACAGCCCAAACCCTTATGCAGCCACCACCAGCTTGAACAGTGCCTTGCTGACAGTTTGGGTCCATGGCTTCGTGGGGTCTGCGCCACACTCGAACTCTACCATCAGCTCGTAACAACTGAAATCGTGACTCATCTGACCACGCCACGGTTTTCCACTGGTCTAGGGACCAGTCGATATGCTCACGAGCCCAAGAGAGTCGCTGCAGGCGATGTCGTGCTGTCAGTAAAGGCACTCGAGTCGGCCTTCTGCTGTCATAGCCCAAGGAAGATGAATTTCGCAGCACAGTCCTATCTGACACGTCCCTCGTACGTCCCACATTGATTCCTGCAGTTATTTTGACGAAGTGTTGCGTGTCTATTTACATTGACCATTTTACACAGACGTCGGCGGTCTCGGTCGTTAAGTGCAGGTGGTCGCCCACTGCGCTATCCATGATGGGATGTGATGCCTGAAATTTCATACTCTCGGCACACTCTTGATACTGTGGATCTCGGAATGTTGAATTCACTAACGATATCCGCAATGGAATGACCCATGCGTCTAGCTCCAACTAACATTCCATGTTCAAAGTCTGTTAATTCTCGTCGTGCCACCATAAATCACGAAAACCTGTTCACATGAATAACTTGAACACAAATGAAAGCTCTGGAAAACGAACTGCGCATTTATACTTTTTCGCTGCGATACTACTGCCATCTGTATATTTGCATATTGCTATCCCATGACTTTTGTCACTTCAGTGTCTCAGTCTCAACCTATTCTGCATTATCATATTCCTTTTTTTCTGGCTATGAGCAATGAATTTTGCAGTGATTGAAATACATCATTGACAAGGCGGCGTCAATGATGTATTTCATCGATGCATACAGGCGATAAAATGATTTTGCGTATAGTTTTGTCTATAGGATAGTATCTTTGCGTATAGTTATCTTTAGGTTTTGCAGCATGTTGTAATTCTTTCCTCTCTTAGAAGTCATTTTAGAAATAAAATAAATCGCATATCTCTAATACATTGAAATATAGGCATTGTTTTTATTATTTTTATAATATTTATTAGTTAGATGCATTTTACAACATATCTGTCAAAAAATAGTTATAAAACTCCACTGAGAGTAGGTGCTGATTCTGGAAATGTCATAAATTTTAATTTTGCCTTTTACGTATATCCCATGAACGCAATTTGAGTCCAGAGGTAATTACAACATTGTCACTTTAAAGGAACACTATAATCAGTAATAATAATATGTTTACTAAAACTGAAATCCAACTACATCTTATTAAATTAAAACTCTTGCAATAAACTAAAGCTCAAACAAAAATAACTAATTTTGCAATAAGAATCGATAACAGAAGACTGATTAAATGAATAGACTGCTTTTTTGTGAGATGATTTTAATAGCAGTAGTTTGGTGGAACACAATTTCAGGGATGGTTAAAATTTTCATGTAGCAACTTGTTATATATTTGAGTCTAAGATGAAATAAGATTAATTATATAAGATTACTTCGAACGTAATTAGAATACAGAGTGTTATTTTATTACAAATTTACACTTATAAATACAACTTTGTTATTCAGATGAATTAAACGCCTGAATTCATTAATTGTTAACATTTATAGGACAATAGTTCAAATTTTGAAACAGTATAGAATTCACTTTCGTGATAGCTTTGATATTTTCGAAAAATATTGCTGAAAAATTACGTAAAGCATAAAACCAGCCTGATTTTTATTTAAGTAAAATTCTAAATAAAACTTCAAAATGATATTCTTCTCTCTAATACTATATATATATATAATATCCTAATTTTTTTGGATTTAGTTTCCTTTTTCAATATTTCAAGATTTAGTTATACTATTTTTTATTTAATTAATATAACAGAAGCTCTTAAAATTGCTAACATCGATAACTTTTTACACTCTAAGTGAAGGGATAGAAATTTGTCGATCTAAAAAAAGTCTTTTAAAAGATATCTATAATTCCCTTTTTAAAACGATACATGTAAAGAAATCCCTATCAAAATACCACAGAATATAATAATGGGGATAAGTATTTCGTTCTTTTTTTTCTCTCTTTTCGCTCTTATGTTATGATGTAGATGGGTGTACCTCTACGCTTCTTGCAAATTAAGAGGATAATACTGGAGTATATTCCGTAAAATTAATCATTTATGTTTAATCATTTTTGACTTTTCTATTGAATCAAGTGCTTCCCAATATTTTATAAACATTTAATCAATATTTTAATAATTTTAATTAAACAGACTTTAAACCGAATGTGCAAGTTTCAACATAAATCAATATAACTCATGCAATATTGAAACATGCATATTTATCTTCAAGATTTAATGATTTAGGTTATTTAAACTAAGACTGGATTATTGCATATAAATATTTCTTACTTCAGAAAAATCCAAACAGCATTTCTTTTATCTTACAAGAATTACATATTGAGCTCTGAGATATAGCAGGTAATCTCTATTTTTAAATATTGTCTATTTAATTATAGGAATCAATAAACCATTTCTTCCGAAACTAATTTACATTCTTATTTTCTATTCCGATTTCTTTCACAATAAACGGTAGAATTTGCTTCCATCTTTAAAAAGGTTTAATTATTCCTTAAAACGAAATAATAAATTAGTTTTCCTGCCAGAAACTTCAATAGTTGGAAGACCGAACGAACGTAGAACAATCCATTTCAATCTTTTTCACCCTTAATTATTAAGGTAATTAACAAGCCCTTCAGAAATGTACAGAATTAACAATTCTTTTCTGTATAATAATTGATATTTCCGAGTCTCGTTTGGCAATATAGCCATTGCCAAAAAATAAAATAATAGCTAGTGAAAATTGATTTTAACAGGCTTTTGTAGATAGTAGAAAAATGTTTTGTTTGCTAAGTCTTAGAGTGCTTTTAAAAAGTTCTGAGACGGCCAATAGTTTGGCCAAAGAACTATATTTAACCTTATGCAAAGTAGGCGTTTTAAGAGAATTAGTTTTATGGTTTTGATTTTCTCTCAAGTAGAGCAATAAAAGGAAAATCAGAACTTTTTGAAATACCTGCGTTTATTCTTCAAATCCAGCTATTAATTGCTAATTTGTGAAATGCTTTTGAATTTTTATTTTTAAATGAAGTCAAAAAAATCAATGTTTCATAGTTTATTAAATGATTATTTCTCTATTAAAAACATGGCATTCCAGTCATCATTAATGATCAGATAATGCACTGTCAATAACAGTTGTATAGTTATTCAGTTAAATCATACTAGTTTGCCAATCAGGAGCATTTTATTTTAAACTAGCATCCTATGACGACCAGCTGGTTCGCCATGAGTAATGTGTTCTAAAATTTTCAATTGAGTCACATATTCATTAGCCTTGAAGTAATTCCGGGCATTGATTGGCCTGAAATTAATATTTTCTTTAAGAGGATGGACGGAAAGTTCTAAAAGAACACGTTTTCCTAATAATATTCTTTAATTTTATAAATCAGTCAGTTTTAATGATTGATTTAGAAGACTGATTGATGTAGCAATTTTTATTTCAAATATTAATAAAAGTATTTTGTAAAATATGGCTCACAGAGCAAAGTAGGAAGAAATCTAAAACTCATTATTCATAAATAAATCCAGATGAATAAAATGTAATTATTTACTTCATTTAGATCAATTTAATAGTATTAAACAATATATATGCCTATTAATAATATTTTTAAAATTGGCCATTGGATCGGAATTTGAATGCATATCTTGTATAAATTAAGATAATTTATTGAATTAATGATTTAAATATTGCAAATGATCATAGAATCCTTTTTAAAGAAAATATAACATTTTATATTTATTTTATTTTATCCAGTCACGCGCTGAAAGTTACATTTCTTTAGATTTAATTTGCAGTAATAGTTGATTTTTTTAAACTTTGAACTTCCGTCAAAATGATGGCAACACAGTGATAAAAATAATTTTTTCCCTTTGACGTGCTCTTGCAGATTAAATTTTATTCTTTTATCTGAAATATATAGTCGAAAATATGGTTAAAACATTTCTTTAACAATTCGTTTAAGTTATATGTTAAAACACTGATACCATTAGAAAGCTAGTTTTTTAAATCTTTAACTTGATGTAAAAATTATGTTTGCGCAATAATATTTTCAGAAGTTATAGCGGAAAAATGTTGAAATTTCGCTTAATTTTTAATTAATTCAAATTCTAATTTAAAAATCCGAAAAAAGGGCTCCGAGGTTCATATTCCCGACCCCCAAAGTATACATGCACCAAATTTGGCGGCTGTAGTTCTCACGGTCTGGTCAGTAGAAGATCAACACAAACACATCGAGCTTTATTATAAGTATAGATAAAAAATATTTTTTCTTTAAAATCAGTACAAAATTTAAAAACTAGTTAAAGTTAAAAGATTCCGTTATTAGTAGTTAAAGAGTCAGTAACTTTATTCGGAAAAACTTTTTGAGTTTAATGTTCTAATAATTTATCGGTTATGCTTCCAAAATATTAAAAATGTTTTTTTCGGTGATGTTGCCAAAATATTAAATATGTTTTTTAAAGAAAGCGAAAAAGGGAAAACAATTATTGAATAAATGATTTAGATGTTGCAAACGATTATAGAAACCTTAGCTTTGCATTTATCTTTTTAGAAACTGTCACATTTTATAATGGAAAAAAATTATTGAATTAATCATACAGATATTGCAACCGATTATAGAAATATGCCATTCAGTCGGGATTTCAGTGCATATCTTGTCTAAATTCAATCAGGCCTACCGTAAATAAAGAAGATTTGTCGAATTAATTATTTAGATATTGAAACGATTATAGAAACCTTTGCTTTGCATTTATTTTTTTTTAGAAAATATCACATTTTATATTTCTTTTATTTTATCCAGTCACGTGCTAAAAGTTGCATTTCTTTAGATTTAATTTGCGATGATAGTTTTTATTTTATTTGAACTTCCGTCATTGTTTTCTTTTATTTAATCCATTCATGTGCTAAAAATACATAATTAAAATATTTCTTTAAAAATTCGTTAAAAATAGAAGCTTAACACATTCGCTGCCACCAAAATTTATATATCCATCCTCAGAAGCCGAATTTAAAAAAAGTGTTTTAATGATTAAAAACGTTCCTAATATTTTAATAGTAAAGCCAGAAAAAAAGAAAAACCTTTTATTTTCGTGTTTAGTGTAAAAAAAAATTTCGGACGCTCTAGAGCGTCAGTGGCATCTCACGTTCAACTTATTATATGTATGCTACAGACGCTCTGGCGCGTCTCATCATTTTTCTGCGAAATTATTGACACATTATATAAAGTCAGAGTTTAAAAGAAATAAAACGTTTAATTGGATAAAGAGAAGTGAAATTTATGAAAAATTATAAAATGTAACAGTAAAATATAAATATGTATAAATGTAAATGTAAGATTATAAAATGTAACAAATATTGTATAATATACATAAACAACATAATAGAAAATGAAAAAAAAATTAAACTTATTACAAACAATATGTCAGTGTAGAACAGTACTGCATAAATATATTATCCTTTTCTTAGGCTGTGAAGGTCCTGCAATACTTGTACTGTCCGCCGTTTTTAAAAATGCACAAAAAAAAATTTAAACACAAAATTTAAAAACCACGCACTGAAAATATAAAAATAATGCTTCGCTAACGTGCCACAAAAACCTCATCGTTCAACCTCCAAATCCGAACTAAAACTAAAGCAGTTTACTTATCATACTCGATTGTCGCCCCAGAGCGTCGCTGGCATGGGAGGTAGCGCCATGCTGACGCGCCAGCGCGTCAGTGGCAGCGAATGTGTTAAGTTATACATTAAAGCACCGATACCATTAGAAATCTTGTTTTTTAATCTTTAAATTGATGTAAAAATCATGTTTGTGCAATAATATTTTCGGAAATTATAACAGAAATACCTCGAAATTTCGCTTAAATTTTAATGAATTCAAATTCTAATTAAAAATTCGAAAAAAGGGCTCCTAGGCGCACATTCCCGACCTCCAAGGTATGCATGTATTAAATTTGGTAGCTGTAGGTCCAATGGTCTAGCCTGTAGAGCGCCAACACACACACACACACACACACACACACACACACACACACACACACA
>JAPMOQ010054956.1:517701-531604 GCA_026543055.1 Argiope trifasciata | reverse complement strand
CACACACACACACACACACACACACACACACACACACACACACACACTGAGCTTTATTATGAGTATAGGCTAGTTGGCTTTCGGCGCTTTGTTGTCACAGAATAAATTATTTTGGAAGTATCGTTTAGATTTGAAATAGCTATATTATTCAATTAAGAATGATGATTGGTATTTATTTTCTTATCGTCAATGAATATATTCATTACAATATAATAATATATAAATAAAAAGTATAAATAATATTAATTCGAATATTTTTTTTTATTTGACAGACAAATGATTGTATTAGTCCGATGAGCTTCGCGCAAGGGCAATCCTTAAGTTGGCAAAATTTTATCGCAATCGAATGAGCGGTACGGCAGCGCATAAAATACGAACAAACATTCATTTTTATATATTAGATATGATAATTGTACTCTGCTTAGAACCTTTATGCAAATGCAAGCAATATGTTGGCAAAGTTTTATAGCAATCGAATGAACGGTGCGGCATATACGAACAAACAAAAATTCATTTTTATATTTTAAAGTAAAGTTGATTTTAGATTAAAATATAACAAGTTTAATCCAGTGCCGATCTTATTTTTAACTAAAATTATATTCTAAAAATTCATTTAATAGAGTGTTTAAAATTGTTTTTTAATTACTAATGAAGATCAATTAAAATTGGAACTATTAGATTATTATGGAATAATTGTTTTGTAACTGACATATTTTAAAATATTTTTTTCAAAATTAATATACATTGAATACCAAAGCATTCTTTTTTTACCCTAAGACAGAGCCATATAAGGTTATAATGGCGCAAAGGTAATCTCTACGTCTTCATGAATAAGAAAACTGTCTCATTTCTACAAAACATCTAACTGAAACCATTTAAGTGCGTCTGCATGCTTTTGTATAGGAGTCTGAAAAACAGTCTACTTCTATTTTTATGATACGGAACACATATGAAATGTGATAATAAACTTTGGCATTTTCCAAATTTTAATTATTTAAAGAATTCAGAAATTAATTTTGATGCTCAGTATTTAATAAAAAGACTAATTAACAAGGATTAACTGTTGTAAAACATTTTTATTATAGAGGGAGAATTATTCTAAAGATTTTTTAACTGCTGAGCTGTTGATTTATTCTTCTAATCTAAATCTTATCTTAAATCTTAAAATCTTTAAGTAAAAGTAAAAAGTGGTGAAATCTTTTAATTGACACAAAAAATTTATATTTAATGCAAAATAGTTTTTTCACTTTAGCATTTTAAACAAAAGAAATTGTTCTCTTCAGCGACTAAAGCTGTATGTCTTACGAAATTTGAATATCTCTAAGATATACGATTTTAATACATAATTAAAATTATCTGTCTAGTAATTTGTATTATGTAAAAAATATCTTGATAAATTTAATACAGAAATTTAATGATCCTATAGATGTTCTCATCTTCAAGTGGTGAGCCATGGTGGCCTGGTGGTAAGGCCTCGGCTTCGGTTTCAGGTTCGAGACTCGATTCCACCGAAGATCCGTCGTGTGAGGGGGTCTCTTGCACGTTAAATCTGTCAGGCCAAACGTCCTCCCGCTGGTGTGGTGTGGAGAGGGGGCTGCCAGCTCAGATGTCGTCCTCGCCATCTGACCTTGTTTCAAAATTACGAAGTCCGTCCCAAAATAGCCCTCTTGTTGCTTTAAAAAAAGGGGACCTTAATATAACTAAACTAAACATCTTCAAGTGAGTGGGCACTGTTTGCCCGAGATTTTCACGGATTGGTTTAAAATATGTAAGCTGAAATTTATGTCTTTAATTAATTTTGCTTGTCGGAAAGTGGAAGGGTTTTACGTAAAATGGTAGTGTGGAAAAGATATTTTTCGAAACTTGGATATTAGGGCCAAGAATTGTACAAAATTTAGATTTTATGGTTGTTTAGAAGTTAAGAAATTGATGACAAGATATAAAATAATAATAATAATAATATATATCTAAATATTTGACCCGAATCGCCAGTCATTTTCAAGATATACGAAAGGAGTTTTTTTGTAAACAAAGAATTATTCTGTAAAAATTATAAGATAAATTAACATCCATGCTGTTAACTAAGTAAGTGTAATAATTTACTCTTTTAGTATATAAACGCATGCAATAGGTAGAATTTTTATTTATAATAAATGTCCATGCAAATAATTATTCAAATATATTCGATAAATTTTAAATATTTTTAAACGCTATTATTCATTAATGAAGTAATTAAAATAAAGATTTTCTACGGCGCAATCAAGGATATAAGGGTATAAAACAATGTTGTTATAAAAATTTAAAATGAATAAAATTGCAATGTATAACTTTTAGATAAAACAAAATATCAGTATTTTTCTAACAGAAAATTTAAAGCAAAAAAAAAGAACTCACTGGGTTATTTAAAAATCGTCAATTAATTTCATAATTTACGGCTTTAAATTGATAATAATGTTTGAAAATGATATTTAAAAATCATTAAAAACTACGTATAAGCACTACAAACACGTGATCAAAATGCACCTGAAATGCGTTGATTTTTAAAAATTAAAGCATGTTTTTTTTAAATACTTCATAGTGAAATATGAAAACAAAACATATATTATCTTTTCAAAGTTTTCCTAAATTTTTATATTCACTTTTAAGGAAAAAAACTTATTTTAATCTGTCTAAACAGACAGAAACTTTTAAGGTGACAGAAAACTCATTTTTCCGTCAGCTTAAATATGTCTCCAGCAATTTATTGTCCCTAATTTATAAGAAACAAAGAACATTCAAAAATAAAAAAAGATATCGTTCATTCTTTTTTAGAAAAAAATTACTTTTATTACGTGTTTTTTTTTAAGTTTAAAAGAATGTATTTACACGCAATGTGTGGCAACGGTTCCGATTGATTTTACATCAATTTTCTGAAAATATACAGTTCAAACAGAATGTAACGTAGAAAAATCTGGCATCATTTGGCTAAAACGATTTTTCAAGTCACGAATGTAATAGATTACAACGCAACAGTTTCAATCAATTTTACATCAGACATCAAAGTCACTGAAAGAAAACTGTTTGAATTCAGTAAGAATATGAAAGTATCTGGCAGTCAGATAATTAAAAAGATTTTTCAGCTTCGACTAATAATACATCACGATGTTTTCTTGCGTTCGAAGACATCAGAAATAAATTATATTTTTTTTCCGACTTCCCAACTCTTTTATATAAATATTTTTCTTTTCATTTTTAGAATGTGTAGGAAATGTACAATAAAAATGTGTTCTGCTTTTTTAATTAGTTGATATATCCGAAAATATTCGATATGAAATTATTTACATGTCTTTGAAGTTTCTAAATTTGATGATAAATCACTAAATCAACTCCCCTAAAATATTTGTTAAATCTTTTTAAGGTATCCGACTACATTGAAAATACAGGTTATCGAAAATACAGGCAATTAAAAAAATGTTATTTATTGTTATTCAGACTTTTTTCGTTTCAAAACAGTTCATCCTTTCTAGGAAAAGGAAGGCTTGTGACGTATCATCCAAGGGAATTTTAAGCAAAATATATTTTTCAGCTAAAATTTTTCTTTAACTTCAAATTTAATTTTTATAAAAATTCTTCACCGTTAACTTTATATCTCGACAACTAATAGAGGTCTTTGCATAAAAATTTCAGCTTGAGTTTTAAATAATATAGGCAATGGAATGACCCAAAAGTTTTAGTGTTGGTGAAATATTTTTTCATTTATAGGTGTTTTTAGAAAAACTAAGTTGTAAATTTATGGAAAAAATGAATATATACGTATATTTTTACTCATCACTTCTTTACATCTCAAAATGTTTCTTAGAATTTGGTTCATTTCATTCATCATTATATTCAATAACTTGTGTACAATGAAAAATAAGACTGTTGCTTTACAACTTTGTATAGAATGTAAACCGTTTTGGTTCAATTTCATTAAAATTTACAACAAACTTTCCTATTTCTCAAAATATATAGTATTTTCAAATAATGCTTTTGTATTTATAATGTTTATAATTGATAATATATAAAAAACCCAAAAATAGTTAAAAAAAAATCAAATTTCTCAATTTTTTTCTTCGAACGTAGTCGGTTACCGTAAATGAATATACGTGGAAATAATTATTAATAGAAAAAAATGTTTATGCACAGTACACAAAATAGCAGCTCCACATCTCCACAAAAATTTCAGCGTGTGTTTTAAATAATATGGGCAATGGAATGACCCAAAAGTTTTAGTGTTGATGAAATATTTTTTCACTTATAGGGATTTTTAGAAAAATTAAGATGTAAATTTTTAAAAAAATGTTTATATACGTCTATTTTTACCCATAACTTTTTTGCATCTCAATATTTTTATTAGAGTTTGGCTCATTTCATTCATCATTGTATTCTACAACTTGTGTGCAAAGAGCAATAGGATTGCTGCATTGCAGTTTTGTGAAGAGTGTGAACTGTTTTGGTTCAATTTCATTCTAATTTGCAGCAAATTTTCCTCTTTCTCAAAATATATTATATTTTTATTGCCTTTATAGTGTATATAATTGACAATAAATCTAAAAATCATAAATAGTTTTTAAAAAATCCAGTTTTTCAAAAATTTTCCTTCGAACGTACTCGGATACCTTAACACTTTAAACTTTTTAAAACCAAAATTAGAAGTGTTTAAATATGTTCATCAAAGTTTAAAGATAATACCTATTGAGTCAAATTTTTTAGACTAAATTTATCTTGTGATAGAAAGTAAAATATATAATTTTAATATTTAAAGGAGTTCAAAGGATCCCAATGAAACATATATAACATTTTTAATTCAAAAATATTTCTTTATATATGATATGAAGATGCAGGCAATTTTCTATCTGACACAAATTGGCCTTTGACTAAAAATGAAATAATTTTTAAAAATTACATTTTTAAAATCTCGTAGGTACTTTTAAAATTTCTGCAAGAGGTGTTCAAATGAAAAAGTAAGAAACGTCGTTACAACGTAACCGTTAATAACTATGCCGTTATGAGAGAACGTAGCGAGACATTTAAGGATGAGATTGGCGTCTCCGGCACAGATTTGAGCATGCGCGGGTGTCCACTTGCGCAGAAGAGAGCAAAAGCTCTTAAATAGATCGCAATCCAATTATAGTGACAGTGCATATGTAGACAGGATTTCTCGAGCACAGAAGAACCGTTAAGGTATCCGACTACGTTCGAAGGAAATTTTTTGAAAAATTGGATTTAAAAAAAAATTCTATTTAAAACTATGATTTTCTAATGTATTGTCAATTATAATACAATTACTATACAAAATAATATATTTGAGAAATAGCAGTAAATTTTAATGAAATTTAATCAAAACGGTTAACACTCCACACATAATTGTAATGCAGCAATCCTATTTTTCTTTGTACTCAAGTTATGGAATATAATGATGAATGAAACGAAACAAAATGGATGGAACATTTTGAGATGGAAAGAAGTTATGTGTAGAAATATACATCTATATGCATTTATTCCATAAATTCAAAACTTAATTCTTCTGAAAAGACCTATAAATGAGAAGTTTTTCATCGACAATAAAAATTTTAGTTCACTTCATTGTCCCTATTATTTAAAGCTCACCCAGAAATTTGTATGCAAATACTTCTCTGAGTTTTTGAGATATCATGTTAACGGTGCAGAATTTTTATGAAAATTAACGTCCTCAGAAAACTGAAGACAAACTTTAGCTGAAAAATAGAATTTACTTCAAATCCCCCTGGATAATAGGTCAAGCTTTCCTTTTCCTGGACAAAATAAACTGTTTTGGGAAGAGGAAAGTTTGAACTACAAGAAATAATAATGGAAAAAAAAAGATCGCCAATGTGGTCGATAACCAGCTTTTTTAATGTAGTCGGATACCTTAACTCCGTTGCGTACTGTGAGACACTCCAAATCCTACAGAGGTCCATCAAGAACAAAAGATCGGTGCTACTCCTGGAGGGTATGGTTATGCTCCCTGATAATGTACGCCCACCTGTCTCCAGGGTCGTGAAACAGAACAGATTAAATTGAAGTGCGATAATCCACTATGCAGCCCAGACATATCACACTGCGATTATCAGGCTTTTCTTCCCCCTGAAAATCATCTGAAATGGAAGCATTTCAACTCGGACGCTGAAATCAAGGACTCTGTGAAGGATATAGTCTCGTCATGGCCACAAGAATAAGGGGAACAAGGAGTCCTTCGGTTAATTATGGGATCGTTGGCCTATAATGTATTACTTGAATAACGTTTTCATTTATGCATACAGTATTGCTTCGTACATTTTCATTTGGACACGCCTTATAGATTGCTCAAATGTCAACACTTTTGGCTTGACATGCACTTTTGTTCTGTTTGTTATGATAGAAAGGCTTAGAAATTAATCGGATTTTTTTTTTAAATTTTATACTACAGCCTATAGTGATTATTTAAATTTTAGATCGGAATTTTATTTTAATCAATAATCCTGAGATATATTTATCATTCCTCAAGGTATTAATTTTCTGTTAAATCCTCCATTATATTGCTTTTTGTGACCTCTACGAACCCAATTTTCTTCAAATGAAGATATTACTGTTTCTCAAGTGAGCGTTCTAAATTTTTTTAGTTCATGAAATTTTCTATTAATGTATATTTACTCATTAAGATTTTTAATGATTTATATTTATTGATATTAAATGTAGCGAGTTCATTCAAAAATTATCTGTGCGCCACTAACAGCAAGTTTTCCTCGTAAATTATTCATAACTTTCAAAGAATGATTTAAAAACTTAATAAACTGTAAATGTAACCCGTCTTTACATCTTGAAACAGTTAAGTTTTTTAGTCAATTTCTTATAAATTAGTAGGAAACCTGAAAAAATGTTCAAATTAAAGAAATATTTTTTCAGTTAATAAAGAAATAATTCTTAAATACGTTTTCCATATTTATTGATTAAGTAAATTAAGCTGAATTTTCAGTTAAGAAATATTTATTTAATTTTCACGAAATCTTCACAAACTTTACATTTTGTAGCTCTTTGAGTAGGATTTAAAGATATCTATTCAATATTTTCGATTTCTACTGCTAACAAATTTTCATTGAAATTTTATTTACATATTTAATACGTATAAAAATTAGGATGAATAAAAATTGCAGAATTATTGATGTTTAAATACGTATAATTAATCGAAAAAAGTAAAAATTACTCTGATGCCCAAAAACACAGCATGTACCTTTCTGATGTTACGTATATAGAAATATCAATAACCTCTTTTGTAATAGAATAGAATGTGGCTTACACTTAGAAAATATAATATATTTTTGTGTTCAAAGGGAAAACACAACCGTCCACAAACTACAACAGTTCTAAAAGTAGTCTTCAAATTATCACATTGCTTCCCATAATACGATATAAAAACTGTCGATTAAATGGTTAATTTATCAAACATTATTGATAAAAATATTGCATGTGGCATAAAAGATTTGTTTATTATCACTTGAGTTAGAAAAAAATAATTCTGGAAATGTGTAAAAAATTCTAAATTTACAATTAAAGGTTTCTCTTCTTAGGTTCAACTATTTATATTTAATAAAATATTTTACTTGAAGACAAAAATTGAACGCGCACGCACACACACACACACGCACACACGCACGCACGCACGCACACACACACACACACACACACATGGTAGAACTTTTTCCAAGAAGATTCAAGAATTAAAGCTCTGCAATTCCCCAGATGGTCGGTGCTTGATTTTAAATGACAGCCTTCAATGCGTCATAAAACGGTTCACTTTTTGTCTTTGAAAAGCAATTTCCTTTAATTCAAAGAATTAGAATACCAACATTACTTTACAAAATATGACTAAAAGAGCCAAGGCATCGCATGACATGTTTAGACATGCCAGCATTACATCAATTGGCTGAAACATTATGAAACAATTATTGTAAACATTTATAATAATTCTCCATTTTGTAGTACTCAGTTTTTATATTTCATGTTGTGTTTGTTATGGAAGAGAGAAAAAATCTCAATCGAGTTCTTAAATGAACTAAAAGGAAGGAAAATATAAAACAATGTAGATCACACTTCTGACCTCCGACCCACCACAAAGGCACACTGATAAACCACGTAAAACTGAATGACCGAACCACCGCAACAACAGCACTAGAGGTAACTGTGGTTGAGTCCTAATGGCCTTCTCCAGACACGGTACAAGCCTCCCTGTAGGAGGGCGTCCTGTCATCGATGAAAGGGTTAGACCCTCACCTATTATTGCATCCAACGGATTGGCGAGATCCATCCACTACACCAGAAGCATCTCATCCTCAATTACGAGGTGTAAATTGTAACACCTAACAACTCCCTTATGGATGAAGATAAATAATTCAAATTGTGCAAATAACACATTAGATAAAAGCAATATCTTTGATTTTTTTACCGATCTGAAGAGATTGCCATGGAGTGCATGATTTCAAGTTTCTTAAACTCCAGGCATAAGAGTGAATGACATGACGCGATTGCTTACCAATTGGAAGTGAAAGAAAAAGTTAAGATTTACTTAAAATATTAAAATTTATAGTAAATCATTGAAAAAAGGTATATATATATATGTGTGTGTGTGTAAAGAGTCCTTGTGTGTCCTTGGCTGTAAATGTTTCAGTTTTACTAAGATTTATTCTAAAGTTGTTCAGTTAATTTGTGTTTTAGTTGTAACAGCATTAGCGCTCTCTAAATACAGTGTGTATTTATTCTAAATGTTCAGCAAATTCGGTAGGTTAAGTTCATGTATTTCTTTGTTTTTGGATTGAAGACGGTTTTACATTAATAAATTTCGGCATCTTTAATTTTTTGGCCTGAAAAGTGATCCCATCCTTAACTTCAACCGTTTTTTTCAATTCCTACAATTAATTCACGCTCTCTCTATATTTATTTATATACCTTGTTCAAATTTTCAATTGTTAGAAAAATACTTTTTATTCATCCGTTCAAATTAAAATATATTTTTTTGAAACTTGTAGTGGTTGACACTTTATGTTAATACTGTTTTTTCATATATTAATTAATTAATTTAATTCAATTAATTTTTGATATTCAGATGTTTGTAATGAAAATTGAAATCAAGAGGCAGAAGCTCGATTAGTAAAATGCAAGGATTTCTGTGTTTTTCACGTGAAGGTGAAGAATTCGAGATCTATTCTTGAGAAAACAATAATTTTTTTGATAATAATTTTTTTCTTAATTATTTAAAAAAAACTGAAAAAATTCTTTTTTATTGACCCATGTAGGAATTGAATTTAAATTTTCAAAAATATTAATTTTCTTAAATCAAAAAGTAATAAACTTTATTTGAAAATTCTTATTATTAAAATGTGAGTTTATTTAGTATAAGATAATAATTATTATTAAAATAAGAATTACATTAATATTTTTGAATTCTTTCTCACATTCTTTTATTTTTTTTAGTTCATTTAGAATTCTAGAAGAATATGTTTAAGAATCGAGAAATGAATAATGACTAATATTTTTTTCCAATTAAAGATTTTTTTAATTGAGAAAGACAAACGATAAATATTAAACAAAAATAATCGTATACATTTTATCGTGCATCTACTAGTAGTAATTAATCGAAAACTATCTGCTCTTATCATTGATAATTATAAAAGATATATGAATAGATATAATTATAGACTAATGCATCTCCAATAATTAGATTATATCCCTCTTTGGAAATGCCTTTTTTTATGACATTTCCATTGAAAAATGTGGAAAATTGTCGTCTGATCATTTATTTAATTACACACGTAATGGATTCTTGATACTGTATCTATTTATTGCATCTATTTTTTAACTTAATGTTTTGAGGAAAAATCCACCATTCTTGCTGAAATAGGTTTCTATATAATTGCATATAATGCATCAGTCAATTTAATCTAATTTTATTCATCTTGTAGATTTAAAAGTCTTTAATTATCTATAATTAACTTGATGATTAATTAGCCCAAAGGAATTTTGCAATAAATAAATGCAATATATCAATTTATATTAAAATGAGCAAAAACTATAATTTGAAATTAATGATATTAAGCGAAAATAACAAAAACGTGGAACAAACTTAATTTCTTCAATAAAAGTAATTCACTTAACCGAAGTAATGTTAAACTTGAGTGCTTCAATAGAACTTGCAAAAGGGATTTATTTAATTAACATAGATTATTAAGGTAGTCATTAAATTATTAATTTTTTTCCATTACACTGAACATTTATATTAACATTTATCTCTGTATGCATTTAACATTATTTTTTTTGTTTGGGTTTCCATGATATTATTGATTATTTTAAATATTTTAAAAACAATGTTTTCATCATTTTATAAATTCTGTAAATTTATAAAAAGAGTCACTTTTGCGTTTATTATATATATATTTAGTTTTCATGAGAATTTCAATTTGTTCTTACAACAAAAATTATTGAAAGCCTCTAATTCTTTAATATTAAATTTTGAATTAAATTTGTAGTCACTTAATAATTATTTTTCCATACCACTAAGCATTTTTATTGTCATTTATTTCTATGCATTATTAACATCATTTTTGTTTTGTTTGAGTTTCCATGACAATATTGAGTATTTTAAGCATTTAAAAACATTACTTCCATACTTTTAAAAGCTTTGGAAATTTAAAAAAGGAATAATTTATGCTTTTATTGTATCTTTTTATTTTATTTTCAATAGAATGTCATTTTGTGTTTACAGCTAGAAGATAAATAGTGAAAGCATCTAACTACTTAATATTTGATCCTACTTTTGATTTTCAACCTCTTTGTCTATGATTTTTACTCTGATTACTACGATTTGTAAACAATATCTAATGATATATATCATTAGATATTTTTTCATTAGGATATATTTGTAATAGAGATATTTTTTATCATGGAGAATCTGAAAATATATATCAAATAATCCTTGATTAATGTGCCGTCATTGTCACATGATTACAGATTGGAACATTTATATTTATGTTGCACATACGAGAAATCACTATATAGGAAGAGAAAAATGAAAGATAAATAAAAAAAAAATGTTTCGAAATTTTTAATTTGTCATGTGAGAACATTATTAATTTTAAATTATTATTTATCTTATTTTATTTGAGTCATTAACCATTTTAAACCTGTTTGAAACTATCACGAGATTTTTTTTCTACTTTTATTTCCGATTTTTCTCGCTGACAAACAAAGTTTTGGATCTCGACTGATTTTGAAAGGGAAAAAAACACCTTGTTTTTTTTAAAATCGACTCGTGGGTAATCTGATAGTCTTGTACTTATTTTAAACTGGTTTAAACTACTTAATGACTTAAATTAATTAAGACAATCTTTAAGAATTCAGAGAATGTAAAATTTAAAAATCAAGTTGTAATTATAGCTGGCGATAAATCACTAAATGTGACAACCTTTTGCATTATTTTCTAACAATTTTATTTTAATTATTTGAAATGATCCCTGAAGCAACACAGGTATCTTTATTGATTAAGAGAACAATATTTTAGCTGGCTAAATTAATTTAAGAAAGAACGCTGCTCGAGCTATTCCATAACACTGTGATTTCCAAAGGAAAAACTAGAACAGCAGACGATAGATCCATCATTCATCCAACAGCCCGGATGTGTCACCTTGAGATTTTCATATGTTTGAAAAAAAAAAGAACACCAAGAACTTGACCTCGGACGAAATCTCAAGGACGCTGTGAAAGATTAGGTTTCGTCACTGCAATAGGAATTTTAGGAAGAAAGAATCTTTCGTCTCGTTAATAATGGGATCGCTGAGCTCAGGCTTATGGTGTATATTTTGAATAAAGTCTTAAAGAATTTGAGCCTACAGTGTCGTTTCGTACCTTTTCTTTTGAACACTCCTCAAAGAAGAGTAAGGAAAAGAAGGAAGATATTGCATGGAAGGATGAATTATATGGATTAATTTCATTGGAATATATACATATAATTCTTATATATGAATTATGTGGATTAATTCCGTTGGGATATATCTCTATAATTCTAATTTCAACCGCATATTAGGCATTTTATCATCGTGGTTTCCCAATATTCATTTAAAACAAGGGAAAGGAGAAAGCGAATTCTAGGATTTTGTCGGTTGAATGTGCCCAGAAATAACGAAAAAAATACATATTTAGAAATAACGAATTTTTCGCGATACGAACTGTGAAACATTTAGAGAAGAAAAAGTTTAAAGGTAATGCAAATAAAAACTACAGTCTTAGCTAAAATTAAAAAAAAAAAAATCAAAGTTGTTTGAAAAATATGCATTTTTGATGCGAAAAAATTTCAGAATAAATATTCGTCTCATAGAATTATAAACCTACGCCTTTTAGACACATAAAATAAATATAATTGGCAAAGAAGGAAAGAAAAAAATGTAAGGGATATTCGAGCAGAGAGAAATATATATTTACTTTATCTTTTCCTCTTATATCTGAACGTTGATGTACTATAGGATAATATGGAGTAGTTTCATGAATTTTATTCATCGTACCACTCAGCAGACGAGAACTAGTTTGAAACAAACAAACAAAAATAATGATAAAAAGAGCAACATTAAATAAAAGCAGATGTAATCTGGTGTTTTGAAATCGTTTGCGAAAAAGAAATTATCGTCACAAATAATGGTGTGATTATTTTATTTTTCAAATAGCTCCTTTTGCTTAAAATTATAGCTTTACAAATTAATTTTTGTAATGTAATTTTTGTAATTTTTGTAATTAATGTAATTTTAATTACAATGTAATTTTTGAAACGATACTTTGTAAAATGGCTAATTCCACATGGCTTTTTCTTGAATAGTAAACCTATTATATATTTAAAAGTAATCAGCTTAACGCTTGCAGAATATTTGCAAAACTTTTTTTTTCATTAACTATTCAGAATAATTCTTTTTTCATTTAATTGAATGTCTTTTTATTCATTAACTATTCTCAATTTGTTAGTTCTTGGTTAATTATTCAAAGTAACATGTTTATTCAATAAATAACAAAATAATGAAAACTAATTAAATATTTTATTACATTTAGGAAAACCATAAATTACAGTATTAAAGTTATTAAAAACTCTTTAGATTTAACATTCACACGGGAATTTCAGAAAGTCTTTTAATTTATACAGCTATGTTTCTTTTTTGTACTCAAAAAATTCAAAAGTTCAAAACTTTCTATTATAAGGCGATTTTTAATTTATTGATCCTTTTATTACTTTTTACTTGCTTTGATATATGAACAATAATCTGTTATTATTATCTTGCCTTTTTTTAAGATGAATCAATTATTAACTTAAATAATAGGAACTTCAATGTTGGAATTTTTATTTTATTTGACTGCAGTTATTTCATTTTTGAACCTTGCAACAGATAATGTCGTTGAAGATAAATTCAATCGCCTTATAATAATTTTAACCTTGGGAAATTGTCTTTATTTTTTATGAGCTGGGAGCATGAAGAAGATTGAAAGTATATCTTTAAAATTCTTGGCATCATGAAATAGAAGATTTAAATTAACAGTATCTATCTTTTGGTATATTTTTAAAACAAACTTTTAATATAATAGTATTTTTACATTCTAATTTAAGGAGATGAATTCTGAAAATAATATTTTAAAATTGGATTTTTTATGCCTCTTACATCATAAAAAATCAAAAGAATAGATGTTTGCAATTCTTTTATATTCATACAATATAACACGATTTTATTCTTAGAATAATAATATGATGGGATATACTATGCAATGTATAAGCAAATCCATTAACCATATTAAAGAGATTGGGTTATTTTTTCTGTCACAGATTTTTCCATCACAACATGAAAATCTATAACTACTTTGTATT
>JAPMOQ010054956.1:487466-504750 GCA_026543055.1 Argiope trifasciata | reverse complement strand
AGAAATCTATTCTCTCTATTCTAAGAAATCTATTCTCTCTATTCTAAGAAATCTATTCTCTATATTCTCTCTATTCTAAGAAAACTATTCTCTATATTCTCTCTATTCAAAGAAAACTATTCTCTATATTCTCTCTATTCTAAGAAAACTATTCAAACTATTAAAAACTCCTCGAAAGCTTAATTATTTTTTTGCCAAACTTTTGTTCAAAACTGGTTTAGAATGCTCAGATGATTATTGTACTGCGCAACCATTAATTTCTAGAGAAGCATTTTTTTCTTCTCCAACTAGTTGGAGTTAAAAAAATTAAAATTAAAAGTTAAAGAAATTATATTATTATTATCATTATAATATTCTACCAATATTATTCTTCGCCTTGCTATTTCGCGTTGGTTCTCACTTTCATATTTGAACTTCTTTAGGAAATAACTAACTTCGACCCAATGCCTTTTATTTTCAATTCCCGTATTTTGAGTCTTCAAAAGTCCTAAACCAAAATAGCAACATATTTTCATGTAACAAAAAAAGCTAGTTTCATAATACATAAGAACACTGAAGGATAGGAATGCCAAATTTGTTTATAAAACTTGTTGTATGAGACTTGAAAGTGATCGATGCATAGAGAAGCAAAAAAAAGAGAAGAGAAGATTTAAAAAATAAGAATAACTTGTTGTATGAGACTTGAAAGTAATCAATGCATACAGAAGCAAAAAAAAAAAAAAAGAGAGAAGAGAAGATTTAAAAAATGAGAATAACTTGTTGTATGAGACTTGAAAGGGATCGATGCATACAGAAGCAAAAAAAGAGAAGAGAAGATTTAAAAAATGAGAATAACTTGTATGAGATTTAAAAAGTCATCGATGCATACAGAAGCAAAAAAGAGAAGACTAAAAAAAAATCAGAAGTATGCAGTTGGACAACATAATTTGCATTTTTATAGAAAATTAATATTTTCATCTTATGAACTTTAGAAAAAAACCTGAAAGTCATGAAAAAATATTTATCTCTCTTTTCATCGTTCTGATAATAAATCCTTAGTGAAGTTAAGTGGCTTAACGTAAAAACTGTTATCTAAGTATAAAAAGGGAAATGTGATTTATGAGTAGATGTTAGCTACTCAGATAAAAATATCCATCAATAAAAGAATTTTTTTTTCAAATGTTATTAAAAATTCTGATTTTTCGTCTTTTAACGGTTTTTTAAAATTAAATAAATCCTTTTTATTTGTTTTAAATTGCTAAGGAAAAGGTAATTTTTTAAACACCTTAAAGCAAACATTATTTTCATCTATTGACAAATAGATAGATAATAAAATAACCTAATAATATAAATTGTGATTTCCGAGCATTTACACTGCGTTACATATTGTTACAAACCTGTAATTTTGCATATTGCAAAACATATTGCCCTTTACATATTGATATTTATAAAAAAGACTCATTTACAGTAATCTGTATTAGATGCTGTCGGATGTCGCATCAATGATCTTAGAGCTTGGCTGCAAACCTGGAGAATTCGGCTACAAAATGGATAATACCTGAAGTATTCAAAATTTTCCCGATACATTCATTAGGACCAGAGAACCATCCATTAGGAATTGTGCAAAGGCTCCTTATTGGTCCAGAAGCTTCAATACCCTTCTCCCGGGAACTATAACAGGCCGGCAATCTGAAGCTGGTGTGGTCATCAGTCTAGTAGATCTGAATGGTCCTGAGATGAGGTAATAGTAATCGTCGTGGCGAGTGGTCTTGAGTTATTCTTCGTGAAGCTGAGTAGTCTTGAAAGGAGAAGTGGTCTTGAATTAGACAGTGGTGAATAGCAGTCGGGATTCACCTAAAGAGTACCGAAGCAACGACGAAGTGCTGAATCACTATGTGCCGTATTCTGTCCTCTTCATGTCTTGTGCCATAGCCCGTTGTGTGAAGTAGTGAAACAGCTGCTTAAGCGAGGTGAGGCAGAGGAGTAGTTAAGCAGCCTGGAGAAACCGTAGATCAAAGCTCTGAAGATCCTCTCTCCTCCTGCATCCCATATGGTCGCTTTGTGTGCCTTGGAAGCTGTCTATGTGTGGGCTACTGTCTGTCTGTGGTAGAATGATGCTGTTCTGTCCTGTTTTGGTTTCGCAGCGTTGCCTCTTCAAAAGAATCCTGGAAGAAGATTCAAAGAATGATTCGTCACCTCGAAGAAAACCAAGATCTGTTTCGATTCCATGGACATTATTCCCAAGAGTAGCACTCTACATACATATATTTATTTTCTGTTATTTTTGTGCTTGTGCATGGCGTTTATTTGTATTTGCATTTGTGAGTGTGTTGGTCTCTTTTGTTTCTCTCTTTTTCTATCCTTGTTTCCAGTTTTTTAAAAAACTATTTTTATTAGTATTTTTTAGAATCTTGTAATCACAAACAAACTATAAGTCTCTTTCTATAAATCGGCACCAGTTTTCAGTTACTAAGTGATACTTAGCTTAATAAGACAAATATATTTTCAAATCTGAACTTCTAAAAGGATCATTTCCTTTGGCTTTGTTTTATCCAATATTAAAATCCTTAACCATATTTCAATCAATAAATGACATAAGTCAAAAGATAGTCACAGGGATGGATAGAAAAGAAGCGTCATTCCATGTCTCTCCCACTTCATGCTCATTACAATGTTAAAATAACCAGAGAGTTATAGTCACAAGGGCATGAAGCGCTGTTGTGTGTGTGCTTGTCCTGTGTATTCGTCTCAGTTGCATATAGTTATCGTCTGTAAACATTTGTCTATTGCGGTCCTGTCTTCGTGTAAATAAACGTCGTCGTTGGATTTTTCTATTAAAGGACAGCTGAATGTGTGCATCTCACACTAAACACCTCACTTCTTCTTGCATGCAGCCACCACAGAATGTAGCAGTATCGACGGGATTTGTAGTGGTCGATTGCTGAATAAGTATTGTCCAACCTTACATTGACCGAATAGTCAAACTATCATTCATTTCGAGGTAGTAAATAGCTGTCTTTCTCCCCATCAGCACTCTCACAAACAGTTGGAATGAAACTATCTAACTTTAACATCATATCCTTCAGGGTTTTGAGATGACCTTCTACCATCAGTACTGTACTTAAATCATTATTTTCAGTCTTCAGATCCTTCCTTAACTCTATCTCCATACATTCCATTAAATAGTGGTAAACAGTACCAATTTCTCCACAAATGCATTTTTTTTCCTGCATTCTTCCAAATCTTTGGAAATATGCAGGAAATCTCACATGTCCAGATATTATTTGCATTATAAGTGGATGGTATCTTCTTATTTTAATTTCTGGATTAGGACTAAACACCTCACTACGCAACAAATAAAAGCAACAGACGGATCGGAAATTCGTAACAATATACAAAACGGTTACATGAGAAGTCTTAGCCATCAGATGCACCAAAGCGTGAATGAAGTGCAAAAAGCACGTAATTTTCGAACAAATAGTGAAACAGCGTATTGTCAATAATAATAATAAGCCATTAAATACCACATAATAATATCACTCTATAGTTAATAGAATACACTTCAATTCGTTAGAATTCTTTGGAAAAGGTACTTAAGACCATTGTAGTCCATTCGAGGGGAACCGAGGAAATTGCGTTAAACGAAAGTTGTTAGAAATAAAAATTCCTGCCATTCGTGTTTCATTACGTAACTAGTTAACTCTTGTCACGCGATTACCATCGCAGTTCTCTTGAGTTCCTTCATCATGAAATTGACTTTTAGATTACTTTTCTTTATATAAAAAAAAGCTGGATTCAAGCTTTATAGAATCTTTGAAGAAATTGTAATATATTTCTGGAAGTTATTCAACTGAATATTCGTCTGATGCCATAAAAGAATTCCTAATTGTATAATGGAGGTAATTTAGTGAAAATGAATTCTTGCCAATCTAAAATATAGTTTTCTTTTCTGTAGTTCTTCTAATAATGATAAAGTGCCCGTTAAAAGTTAAATTTTTTATTTGGTTCAATAAAAGATTAGTTTGGGGTGAACATTTTCTAAATTTATACCATTTCATTTATGTTAAAGATAGAATTTTTTGAATTAATTTTTTTCACTCACTTTATAATATCGAAGACTTTTGAAATTTTTTCCAACTTAAGTTATAGATAACAATATATTGATTTAATATTTCTCTGATTTAATAATCAATCTATCGATTCTTAAATGGCATTTTGATTTCTTAATTTTGGCATGAAGGAAAAGAAGAAAGAAGAATTCATTATAGTTTTTATAACCTATAACATAACCAGTCAACATATAACGGAGATTAAATATTCCTACTCTATTATTCAGTATCTGATGTGTATAATTGTATGAGGACTCAGATATTCATATAGATATTTTTAACCATAAAAATTATTTGTTTCTTAATTTCGGCCTGATTTGGCATTTTAGTTTCTTAATTTTGGCATAAGTAAAAAAAAAAAGAAGGATTTATTATAGTTTTTATAACCTATAACATAACCAGTCAACATATAATGGAGATAAAATATTCCTACTCTATTATTCAGCATCTGATGTGTATAATTGTATGAGGATTCAGATATACGGATAGAAATTTTTAGCCATGAAAATTAGTTCTCGTTATGGGAATAAACTTAAGCAGGAAAACAATTAATAATAGGACCGAAACTTTACATTTTATGATATTATTTTTACGAGCACAAGATGTCGCCAATGTGAGTTAAATGCGAGTCAAGTCGCCAAGCAAAGGGAATAACAAATAAATGTCTCAAATGTGTACAAAACGTGAAGAAAGTCGCCAAGTGAAGAGAAGTGCTTAAACATGAAATTTGACGTAATATTGCATTTTTGATGATTTTTTGGCAACTTTTCACTTTTTCAAAACTAACGATTATTTCATGACTTTTTCGTTGCGCCTGTCTAACGGAAAATTATCCATTTTATTACATTTTTATGTCAGAATGTTGTGGGGATCCTAGCATTTAGCTGAGAATTTCAATTTTTATTACCTGCATATTTATGCTAATTCATAATATTCTCTATACAGTTTGAGGTCATTGCTAATATTTTCTTTCAGTATTAACTTTATTTTGTATTTCGATGTTGGATTTCTATCTCTTAATAGATACTTATTCGTTTCAAACTGGATTTTTTTTTATTAATTTGATTTTGACTTTTCGTGAATAATATGGCCCCTATTGCGAGGTAATTAAACTTTTAAGGTTATGTTTACATTATAAAATGTACTACAAATCATATACTTTTTAATTTCTTAAGCACAGTACCAATGTGCATGAGATATTCTACTTCAGTTACCATTATTTAATCTGAGATAATTTTATCCGAGAAGTTTTCTGAAAGATATATGCCCATCTGAATGAGATTATCTTCTAGTATTTATATGATGAATTACAAAAATAAAAAAATGAAATCAAAATTTACGATAACAAATTTCAAGTTATCCTGTTAGAGCATAATTATTTGTAAGTTATTTTTTGTCTTAATTAATTTAAGTCATTAACCAGTTCAAACCAGATTGGAAGAATCACAAAACTTCTCTATCTCCCCTTTCTCTATATATAATGATAATTTTCAAAGCTGTAGTATTATGAACACAATATTTTTTCAACAAAAACACATTAACTTTTACATTTATTTATTCAAATAATTATTCAAAAATGTACATATGAAACAGAAGATTATTTAAAGTTGAAGTATTAGCTATTTCGAATTTGGTTATTATATGCTAAGCTTAATTTTTCGTCTTATTAAAAATAATTAACAATCAAATATCTTTCTCTTTTAAAATGTTTTTGAAGCGCTAATATGTTTCCAACAATATTCAGTATATAAATATCATGCGATTGATATAAAAATTTCGTAAATATCTATTATTTAGCTCTGTAAACTGATATCAAAAGATAAACAGAGCTATTGACTTTATCTTTGCTTCTTGACAATAAATTGAAAAAAATGCTCTTTATTTTGGAGTTGCGTTATTGGCGAACTAAGAAGACAGATGGCGAAAAAGATCACTGGAATTGTGTTACTTCTGAACTTAATCTAATTAAACGGTTGGAAGAAAAGACAGTTTCAATTAACCAGCGCAAAGGACAAAGAGCTTTTCCCATTTGTAGGTCAGTTATTTATTTTCTAACCTATAGTAAACGGATAGTTATTCTAAAATTACTGTAAGTAAAGATAGGTTATATTTTTGTGTATCCTCTAGATTACGTTTGGGTGGATAAAATGTGCAACTTTAAATTAGATATAAAGATTATCACATAAACATGGATACATGTGTAAATATTTGTTTCTCTGAGTGCAGTAATTTCTTTCTGATGGTATTTTTGTAAGAGGTAAAAGTAACTGCAGAGAAATAAAATAACGACATGGAATTTTAATATCTTTATAAAATTTTTATAAAGTTACAATGATAACCCTAATAGGATACATTTATTATACAATAATGTATGACATAAAACAATATTCGCAATATTGCATAATATTGTTGGATAATAGATATAATATAATATCCTACAATATTGTAAAAGAAGATGTGTTAATGTGTTACCTGTGAATTTATATTTGAATCTCAATTTTTTAGAAAATGTGACTGACTCCATTGTATTGGATGGTGAAAATGCATGCGGTGTTCAAACAAAAATATACGAAACGACTCTGTAGGTATAAATGAAGACTTTATTCAAAGTATATACCAGCTCAACGATCCTATTGATTAACAAGTAGACGGATTCTTTGTTCCCAGAATTCCTGCTGGAGCAACGAGATCCAATCTTTCACAACGTCCTTGAGTCGCAGTCTGAGTTGAAACGTTTCCCTTTCAGTTGTTTTTTTAAGAACTATCAACTCCGATGTGTACTGTGAGACACTCCAAAGGTACATCAAGAACAAAAGACCGTTGTTACTCATGGAGGGTGGGGTTCTACTCCGTGATCACGCGCGTTCACACATCTCCAGAATCACACAGGCGGAACTGGCCAAATTCAAGTGGGAGCAGCTCGACTCTTCGCCCTACAGCCCGGACATATCACCCTGCAATTTTTTTGTTTTGGTTCAACATGCAAAAATATCTGAAAGGTAAAAGCTTCAACTTGGGTGGTGAACTGAAGGCCACCGTGAAGAAACTGGGTAGTCCACAAGAATTCTGGGATGGATGACTCCTTCCGCTAGTTAATCAATGGGATCGTTGTGCTCAAGACTATGGTGTAAACTTTGAATAAAGTCTTCTTTCATAGCCACAGTGTCGTTTTGTATTTTTTTGTTTGAACCTTGTGTCAAAGGAAAATGACCAAGCATTTCATATCAATTGATGTTGACCAGATTTTGAGTACAAAAATCCGTAAATGTATTTATTAATCAAAACTTATATTAGAATTATTTACTCTATTTATTTTTTCAAAATGTTAAATTTAAGAAAACTAATAAGTCTTTTCGGATTGTAGCTTTGATTATAAAATTGTTAGATGTCTTTGTTTATTTATTGCATAACCTCGAACTCATTTATTACATAACTTTCTCTTGAATTAAAAAACACTAATTTGATTTAAAAAGCTTCTTATTATCAATTTCTTAATTCATTGACAGGTTGTTCAAGTGAGAAAATAAATATAAAATTTTTAAAACAAAAATATCGTCTGAAGTATATTTCCCCGCTTCTTACTATACATAGAGAAATGTTATTCTAATATTTAATATAAATGAAGTACCATAAAGGAAATGTTAAAAAAAAATTTGTTATTTGTGTTTTCCGACTTTTTATTCTTTGTAAAATTTTCATTGATTATAAAGTTCTTGAATTTTTTATTGATAAATCCTTAAAAAATTTTTCAGTAAGAAGACGGTTTTATTTTACCATCAACCTTTTTTACTTACTAGGCTGTAGAATTTTTTTCAATGAAAAATTTTAAAATCTCAGTAGTTTGGATATAATTTTGTACTTCATATGTTCATTTTCATTTACTCAATTCTCAATTGAAGTTGCTGTATTTCTCAAATATCCTGAATTAAATAAAACCTCTATTATTAAATAAAGTTTAATACCTCAAATTGTACGGAAAACTGTTTGCAGATCGAAATTCTATATAAAATTGAATTCTCACTTGAAATTTGATATTGTTTGAAGATTCAATTACTTTAATTGGGAAACAGTATTTCAAATTTGTAGTAATCATGGGAATATCTATACGTACCCTCAATAAACTTAATATCTTGAGAATGTTTCTTTCTTGCATTCATTGGTTGGATTTAAATCAATCTACTGTGATTTTCTTCTTAGTTACTTAAAATGATTTTGTATTGCTTCCTTTCTAATTTCAGTCCAATTATAAATGGAAATGAATATTCATTAAATAAGAAAACGTTTTTGCAAATTAAATGTTTTAGACTGACAAAATAAGTATATATATATAAATATTGAGCATAAATAATAAAATATACTTATTAAGAATTTAATTTTATATAAAAGAGTACAAATTAATGCTGAATTTTGTTTCGAAAAATTATTGTACATTTTGGAAGAATATTCGAACATTAAAACTCATAGCTAAATGACTTCGAAATGCAAACGATATTTTTCGAATTCTAGCAATAAAAGAATGATGGTATTTAGGTAGAAATTCTGGATTTCATTATCTATTTCAAATATTTTTCCCAAGCTGGAGTAACTTCCATGAACGAAAAGCAATAAAATATTCAGTATTCATTGGGGCTTATTTTCTTCAAGGCTGGTGTTCACGTGACACAGGTCGTTTCAATTCTTAAGGATTACATCTCCCGTCCGGTGAATTTTAAGTACTTCTGCCTCATTACTTCTTTTAAAAACATTCTGAAGAATTTAAATTAGAAACTGACGCTTTCTAGGCAGATCATTAATAAGAATTATTTTCCAAAACCGGCTAAAGAGAATGCGTGTTATGTAAGTGATTATTTCCACTTCTAGTTAAAATACTCTCCATCAAATATTAAAAGTTTATGTGGTACTACCAAGTAGAGAAACAGTAAGCCGTACTTACTGGAGCAAGATATTTTATAAAAATCTTGACAAGTTAAATCTTGGATGACACATTCTTAGTAGAGTTAATGAAAATATCGTCTGATAAAATGAAGAAAGCAGTAGATGGAAAACTGCTTTTTACTAAATATACTTTTTACTAAAAACTATACAACAATTTTTCTGCTGCTAAAAAGATGGAAATTAATGGATTTTTTTATCTCTGATTTTGCAATGATAAAAATCATTTGTTGCTTCTGTATTTTAATAGGTCAGTTTAAAGAATGAAATGATAGTTGAAAGTTTTAAGAAATATTTCTTCGTATTATACTATCAATATAGAGAACCATGAAATACTTTTTTGCGTTGATTTTGAATCTTTAAAATAATATATGATGATGAGTGTCTGTATGTACTAAAACTTTTTGCGATGTACCCTTTAGTTTAGAATTTGATGAATCTGAAATAATAACAATTTGTAAGAACTAATTATTTGCTTGTTACATTGCACTTGAAGACAAAAACTAATTCACATTCATTTTATGTACAGTAGCATAAAAAGTTGAGATTACACCTTATTTTTACTTTATAAATTCGGCTTTCTATATAAATAACACATATCAGAGAAGTGCAAACATGTGTATATTTTTACACATAATGGTTTATTTAGAATTAAAAAAATCAATAAAAATCTTCTAAATTGAAAATTTTTAGAAAATAGTGTTACTGTTAAAAATTTGGGCTTAGATTGAAATTTCATTTTCCAACAGGACAAAACCCCAAAAAGAATGCGCGTAATATCTAAATATAGTGTCTTTTGCATCGTAAACAGTAGTTACACACACTACCACTGTACAACTGCATTAGTGTCATTGAATATTCTTGGGCTATATTCAAAAAAGTGGTTCAAAAGTACAAAATAAGAAACAAAACCCATTTAAAGCAAGTGTTACATGAAAAATGAGGTAAAATATCTTCAGATATCACCAAATATTGATCAAATTGGTCCAAGACGTTTAGAGGTTATTATAAAAATCAAAAGACATACAACTAAATACTGAAACTCTTTTTATATGCTAAATATAACAAAATTTTCATTGGTGTACTCTCAATTTTTTGAGGCAAAAATCTGCGTATGTTTGTTTAAAATGCTTCTAAAATTTTTCAATTCAGAAGTGTTTCGTTGATTTTTTATATTATTTTTTACTCTCATTTGTTATGTGTAAAAATAAAAGCATATTTGCAGTTCTCCGTAACGTGCAATTTATTTTGAAAGTCAAATTTATAAAGTAAAAGTAAGGTGAACTCTCAATTTGTTTTAGTTCGTAGTTTTCATGTTCATTCGTATTATTGATTTAAAATTTTGCTTAACATGAAAACTAAGTGGAAAAGGGTACGTATTCAATAAAGCAGAAATGTTCATAAAAAATCAAAGTTCTGATAAATTAAAAGTCTGCTTAGGAAATAAAAGTTTAAAAAAGTTAACATATTAACATTACGTTAACATATATATGTTTACATAAAAGTTAACGTATTAGGTAACATATACTAATTATAAACCAATTTTTTAAAATTATTTGACCGAGTAGTTTATATACATGCCCAAAAAGCTGTGTAACAGCGTAATTATATTCAAATCGTATCTTGTTTTGAAAATATATGTTTTCGAAAAACCTATTGTTAAATAATGATCAATAAAACCATTTTAATAAAAACTAAGTACATGTAAGAAACAGATCGTTACTAGAATCTATAAACTAGATATTTATGAACGGTGTTTGATTGTTATATAGAAACCAAGCCGAAAACATAATTCAAATTTTTCACGTGTAAAGAAACGAAACAAATAGTACACACTTCTTGGTATACATAATATTAACTGATATAGACTGAAACTAAAATGTCAGATTTGCCAAATATATTTTTAGCGTAGAGTAGTGTACGTAAAATTCCAATTTCCTATAGAGAAATTGGGGCAACCAAAGGATTAATATTTAAAATAAATGTATTTTCCATTTCAACACAGTAAAGAAAATACATATATTCATGAGCCAAATACTTCTTGGTATCCAGAAATATTCTGCATAGCATGTCCAAGTAATTTCAAAATGTGAACGATTGTTAAAACCAATTCACTAAAATTGGAAATGCATAAAACTAAATGTCCTCAAATATTTCTAGGGACCAAATAAAGTATTAGACTCATAAAATAATCAATCATAAAACAATTACAAAACATCCTGTACAGTTTATTTTACTGTCTGTTATCAATAAAAAGAAAGAAATGGTAAATGGAAAGAGAGAGATGGTAAATATTAGCCTTAGAAGTTGATGGATTTACAATATTTGTATTTTAAATGCCGAAAATGCCCAGAAGGATTTTAAAGTGTATATAGTTCAAAGCCTCAATTAATAATTGATTTAAGTGTATCAATAAAATGAATTATTTCTTCATTGAGAGTGTACATACCACATAGAACTAACTTTATTCAATATTAAAAAAACCCGAGACATTGTTATAATGGAATATTAGGATCATCATTCAATTTTGAATCGCTATAGAAGTTTTATGTTATAGATAATAACTGACTTAACTAACTGACATATTATTATCAAAATCTTCTAAAAGAATAATTGGTAAATGAAAACCAAAAGAATTTTGGAGAACTAAAGAAGAACTATTCGTGATTATTACTTTCTCGAAATGATGATGATGTGGTGTCCGTGTTAACTCGGAAAGGGGAAGCAATGCTGTAGTTGACTACAACAAATCCTCTCAGTGGTGGCGGGGTGGTCGGCTGTATACAAGAAGAAGGGGATGCAATGGCTTCTGAGGGTAAAGACCCCTGAGCACCGGAAAGCAGAATCTGACTTCTAGCTCAGATGAAGATAAAACACACTGGCATATTCGCTTGCACAACCACTTTTTGTGGGGGGAAGCTCATTCACGCATCTCACAGAAAACAAGGGAAGAACAAAAAAGCCCGAACCAGGACTCGAGCCCGGAACTTTCAGATCTCAGTTAAGACGCACTCTGATTTTGAATAACGACGTTTTAGACCTTCTTGGCTTGATTTGGTTTGGTTTAGTTACATTAACGTCCCGTTGTAAACCAACTCTAGGGCTATTTAGGGACGGACCTCGTACTTTTAAACATTCCTGGACTCGAAAAAGATATGTCTAGAAAATGTCAGTCTGTCACAAATATAAGAATGCTTTGAGCTGAACGGTTGAAGCTTAGTATACAGTCTTTACATCAAATTTCAGATTTCTTTCAAATTTTGAGTAAAATCTGTCCTGAAAACGTCTTCCTGCTCAGCTGTTTGAACATTCATTAACATGATAATTATGAAATGAAAAGAGTTAGGTAAATAAAATTAGGATCACAAGTTTAACATGTATAGTGTAGAGAGGATAGGAAGGAATCTTTTATATGCTAGAAAATTTATAAGAAAACATTTCCGAGAATTTATGATATGAATATATGAATCATTCTATTTTTAATTTGGAGAAATTGTAGCTTCTTACTTTTCATTAGAAAGTCGAAAAAGTTTTGTTTATCTTTAGAATAACTGAGCCGACAAGAAAAAAAGTAAAGAATTAAAAATAACCGTTTTTGACTGCAGAAATGAATTTTTTGATAAGCATAACCAGAAAAAAGTATAAAAATGGTGTTGCTTAAATTGATTCGGCGAAATAAAATGAGAACATTCTTTTTTCAATAAATTCAATTATCCCCTCATTTAAATTGAAATCACTAAATTGATCAAGAATATGGAGACAATATGAGAGAATAAAGTAATCAAAATTAAATAGACTTTTTTTTCAATTCTATATTTCAATAAATTTCAATCATAAAAGTCATAAGTTAAAGGAATCTCATTTCTAAAAGCATTTATCCGAGATTTACTAAAATATAGATGCTACTAAGTATTTCTAATTGTATTTTAAAAGTAATGCAGCTACTTAAAAATGAATCGTAAGGAAACCAAGGACTCTAAGCTATTTTACTTTCTCGTAATTATGGTATAGAGGAAATATTATAATCACCAAAAAATTCGAACACCAGAATTTTGAAGAATCTGCACGTTTTGGGCCTATCTGAGTTCAAAAAACATATTTTTGGAAAATGTCAGTTCGTCTGTGACAAAGGTAACTCAAAAAACTCTTCGTTATAGATGGATAAAATTTGGTACACTGCCTTTATAACACATTAGCAGATTTTTTTCAAATTTTGAGAAACGCTCTGCGACTAAGGAAGTCTGTCTGGCTATTCTAATATAATTTAACACGAAAACTATAAAACGAAGAAAGTAGATTCATTAATGAAAATAAAAATTATCTCCAAAATTCCCGTTTCTGGCTTCCAAATTATACATGAGTTAAATTTTATAGCTTTAAGATATACGGTCCAACCTGCTGGGTGCAGACGTTCGCGCACGCACGCAGGCACACACACACACACACACACACACACACACACACACACACACACACACACACACACACACACACACACACACACACACACACACACACACAACGTTATTATTTTAATTTATTAAGGTACTTTTCCATTATACGGACCCACAACGAAAAAATTGCAAAAAAGTAGCCAAATAATAGATGGGGAATAAACATTGGGAAAAAAGGGGAAATCGTTAAAAAGTCGCCAAATATCCAAAATAACATCAAATTTCCTGTAATCACACCTGGCCACATTGTTTGCGTTTGGCTCACATTGGTGACATCTTGCGCCCTTACAACGGAAAAGTACCTTTATTTCTTATAGTGAATTTGATTTCGCCGAACATTCATCATTATGAGGATAAAATCCCATTCTGCCAACGATTCCTCCTTCAATTGGCGCAAGATGTCATCAATGTGAGCCAAACGCAAACAATGTGGCCAAGTGTAATTACATGAAACTTGATGTTATTTTGCATTTTTGGCGACTTTTTAACGATTTCCCCTTTTTACCAACTTTTATTCCATTATGGGCAAAAAACTCCCATTCTAAATTTCAATCAATCATGAATAGCGATTTCCCCTTTTTCCCTAACGTTTATGCCATATGGGCAAAAAATCCCATTCTAAATTTAAATTAATCAATCAACATTCATTATTATATGAGCAACGTTGAACTGGTTCTGATATCATTTAATTAAAATTAGGAACGATTCATGTTAAAAATAATCTGTTATTTGATAAAGATTTTTGTAAATATATATTTTAAATTTTATGTATATCATTTTAGTTAGACAATGAATTGATGGAAATATATCTTTGATGTATGCTGAGCTGATAACGATACGTAAATGCAATGTAGCATAATTAATTCAATAACGATTCAAGCTCAATCAGCAAAACTGTTTACATTTTCATTCTGCTGATTAAATCACTTAAACAACGAACACTATCCGTTAATTTATTCCTCTCTTATAACCTTGTCAAAGCAGCCTCGAGCAAAGAAAATCATTGGCAATTGAATTTAGTTTACGGTTAAATATTCTTAATGATTGTATCTGTACCAGAAGACTTTTGATGTTAATTGCATTAATTTAAGCTTTATGATTTTTCAAGTCTGGATTTCAATGGAGTCGAGCTAAGCTTCAAAGCAATTACTCGGAAAATTATCACATTTTCTTTAATGACATTTACACAAAAGAATACTCCATCGGTTTTAACAAAGCAAATTGAATTCTCGATGATAACAGAAAGATTCCGCAGAATTAGAGATCGGCATAAAAGCGATTAATTAACGAAACATATATATAAAACAAAGCAAACATCCTAGTGTTTCTTGTTAATGAGCGAAAATTAATTGCTTGATTAATTAAGAAGAATTGTGATTTGACTCTGAAATAAGGCACCTATGCATCTAAATAAAGATAAATTGTTAGATTCGGTGATTGAACGCATTTAGTATGGTTTCCTTTAACCTTTCAGCGGGCGCGGCTGTCATACCAACATGAAAGGTCGTCCCTATTTCCCACATACGCTATAGTAAAATGCGAATTTTCAAAAGTGTAACTGATGAAATTATAATTGTAAATAGCTCAGGATTAATCACTACAATTATTTTAATCATCCTTTACTTAAAAAGAGGCAGAAACAATATAAACATAGATTGCAATAACATTTAAAATAACCACGGGTCAATTGATTTGATTTAAAAATAATATAAATGAAATTGCAGATATTTTGACAGATCAATTTGCATATAAAATATAGAGGTGCAAAAATAATACAGAATTTATGTATAAAAAGGAAAAAGTAATTGACATTTTGACATGAAAAGGAAGAAAATAGTTTCATTGTTATTTCATTGCAGCTTAGTTTAGTTTGCTCCAAACATTTAAATTTCTGGCAAATCTCACAATTGAACCTCGTGATTATAGTTCGTTTTCTTTTTGGCAGAGTTTGCATCTTTTTTTCCCTGACGTCACATCTTCTACTTCTTCAATACCTTCTTCGGCTTTTCTCTTCAGCACCTTTAATTTAAGCTCACTTTATAGAGACGTGGGTGCTTTTTTTCAATATTTTCTTTCATAAGTGCATTTGCTAGCTGTTGCCAGTCTAAAACAGCACAGATTTATTTGTAAAATCATGCAAAATCAGATGTAACAAAAACTTACATGAACCGTCGAGCGTATCTCTAAGATACAAATATCTGATCAGAAGAGACCTATTAACTCCACAAACTTTCAACGCCAACTGAAAGTAGATCAAAAGGAGGGGAACAATAGCCAAAGACAGGCGTTTCCAGTGCCACCAGATCTGAAGGTATAAAACGAAATTCCTCTCTAGTGTATCTCACATACGTTATTATTATACATATTCTCATGTTAAACCTACTCTGTCATTTACTGATAAATATGTTATTCTCCCCTCATAAAATTATGGATTTTGAACGTTAACCCTTAAATGGAAACGTGTGATCTGTGAGACCACTAGCGATACAGTTTCCGTCACTCCTATTATATTTTTAGCTCAACTGAATGGGTTGATTCTGTAGCTTTCCGTTTAGTGATCTTCAATACACATGCACTTTTTCAAACTATTCAGCAGATTTAAAATAATTCAGTTATTTCTTTAAGCGTGGTCTGTCAGACCGCATGTTCTTTTATTGTCCTAATAATGAACAAGACTTAGAGGATGGCTCTAAAACATAGGCTTCGAAATATCATCCAATTTTTTAATCCTATTATGAAGCAGTGTTTCAGACTTTTTAAACCCTTTATTTACTGACTAACCGCCTTTGGCGACCAGCTGGTTCACCATGAGTAATGGGTTCTAAAATTTTTAATTAAATCACTCATTCATTAGCCTTGAAGTAATTCCGGACATTGATTGGCCTGAAATTAATATTTTCTTTAAGATGGTGGACGGAAAGTTCTAAAAGAACACGTTTTCCTAATAATATTTTTTAATTTTATAAATCAGGAAGTTTTAACTATCGGTTATGCTTCCAAAATATTAAAAATGTTTTTTCGGTTGTGTTGCCAAAATATTAAATTTTTTTTGAAAGAAAGCGAAAAAGGGAAAAAAATTATTGAATTAATGATACAGATATTGCCAACGATTATAGAAATATGCCATTAAATCCGGATTTCAATGCATATCCTGTCTAAATTCAATCAGGTTTACCGTAAATAAAGAAGATTTGTTGAATTAATTATTTAGATATTGGAAAAGATCATAGAATCCTTTGCTTTGCATCTATTTTTTAAAGAAAATATCACATTTTATATTTCTTCCATCCCATTCCCCATCTCCAAGGTATATATGTAACAAATTTGGTAGCTGTAGGTCCAACGGTCTGGCCTGTGGAGCCCCAACACACACACATTGAGCTTTGTTATAAGTATAGATTGTACTTGGAAGTACCATATAAATCTAGCTTATAACTTTAATATATGCCTATTTTTGTTGATGGTATTCTAAAGAACACGGAGAATGCAACCCAAATAACATGAAGTTAATATAACATAAAAGTAGGAATTAAAAATATTTAATTAAGAATTAAATTAATTAAAACATTTCTGTAAACTACATTTTTTATCTTGGGTTCCCTGAGATTATTCTGAAAATTAAATTAAACTACCGGTGCAGAAATGAAGTTGAAAAATTGATGGTAGTATAATTCTGTAAATAAAGGTTTAAATGAAGCAGGAAGTGAATTTAGGGATAAGGATAATTGTTTATGTGATTTAATTATTTTTAATTTTTAATTTGGTTAATTATTATATTTGTATGTCTATTCTTTGTATACTTGTTCATAT
>JAPMOQ010054956.1:407626-487066 GCA_026543055.1 Argiope trifasciata | reverse complement strand
ATCTCTCAGAAGAAAAAAATAATTTATCTCATTGCGGTCATATTAAGTATAGCAATTTGTAATTAATGATTATGTTAATAGAAGCTGTTGAGTGGTTAGGTACTTAAAAATATATAGTTTTATTTTTTAAAGGTTTTGAAAATAAATTTTTAATTTTTCGTATGGAACTAGAAAGCAGTAACTTTATGTAAAAATTGCCGAATGCGGCTCGCAAGCATCAGCCCTAACTAATCAAATAATAATGACCCATGAATAAAATTAATAAAATAACATAAACATTCAGATATCCTGATATGTCATCAATTAAGTATATATATATATATATATATAAGTTATAAAGAGAAAAGATATATTGCTGTTGTATTTTTTTTTCATAATTTTGCATTAACTCATCCTTCAGCTTTTGGTTAACTAAACTAATATATTCTTTATACAATTAAGTTCTAAAAGAATATTCTTGATGTGCAAACGAATTTTCCTTACAAAGGAATGCATTACTACTAGTTTATGGATTTGCGTGCCTGGAATTGTTACGTTATAACTGAAAAAAGACTTTCCATATCATTATTTTTGTACATAATTAAAATTATGGCAAACTGGAATTCCGATTTACAAATTGGATTCTGTCCTTAATTATCAAAATGGGCAAAAGAAAACGGGGAGATATGAATATTTAAATTATCAGTAATAAAAAGAAGTACCTCCATTGCTGTAGCTTATTTTCTTGGATGATATACCTTTTTCCTCATTTTCGAGAAAGAAGAATTCTGAATTACACCTCACATATTTAATTGTAATTATTTTTTTAAATCCTTTCTAATTTATCTTATTGCTTTCTTTGTTTGTTTATGATAATTGGAATTTCTTGTTATTATTGCAAGTTTAATATATTTCTTAATATTGTCACATAGAGCACAAGAAGACACAGGAAGTAGAATTAAACCAATTTATTAACTCAACTCTGAACTAAGAGATGCTTGGCTTTTGATAATTCATTTGAGTTAATGAATTATCAAAAGCCGAATTGATTTGAGTTAATAAATTGGCTTCTATACCAGCAGGAAAATCTCCTGGAGACAGAGATAACAGACCAGAACACTTATTTGCTAAACTAAAGAAAGGTCCAGAATCTTCTGGAACATGAAATACCGCAGAAAAAAATGAAGGAAAAATGTGTACACAAATTTTAATCTACTGGATTCGAATTCACGATCTCTTGACTACGAGACCAGTGTTATAAACATTCGGTTATGGCTCGATAGTTTCTTATCAATGTGGAAATACAATAATTTTTTGACATTTGCAATTACAAGCACAAAAATCTTACAAATCTTTTTTTTTATACTTTAACTTCCTGCCTACTAAAGCGCCGCCTTATAGAAATTTGATTTAGTTGATGAAACACATTTCACTGCAAAAGAATGACTTTACAGCGATATCTTTTAAACTCCATTATAATATAGATAAAAATAACAGACTTGTTTTCGGAACAGTTATTTGATTATTTTTTGAGTTCCGCATATCATAAGGTATAACGGACCCTGAAATTAATACAATTTAGTAATTACTCTCTAGAAAGATCATGAGAAATACCTTGATATTAATAAAGCAACGCCATCTATTGTATCAAAAGAGAAGGAAGTGGAATTATGTAACCTCTACAAGGTGCATTTTAAAGTAATATAGATATTAAAAAATAGATTAATAACTATGAATATTTATAACATTTATTATTCTGACATTTTTTAATGAAAAATGCAAGTATTTTTTAATAAACTTAAAGCCCCTTAATTGTTTAAAATTTCAATAATATCACACAAAATTATTGGGACAAAACGAATAAAAAAGTTATAATATATATTCTAAAACGAATAAAAAAGTTATAAATGTTGAATTTAAAGATAAATCTATAGTAAAACATTTTAGGAGAATAACTTAGAATTTATTACTTGTAAATAATATATATTGTAAATTAAATTTTCCGATAGCAACATTAAAAAGAAAACGAATATCGCTTAGATTTTTAAAATTACCTTGGAATAAACCAAAGTTAAGAATATTTCGTATTTTATCCTGAAAAAAAATACTATTATTATTTTTGTTTTATGTACCCTAACATGAATAAAGAAACTGATATTCTGTATGAATTCAAAAATTCATTTAATAAATGAAAAAATTTCCGATAAACATTTAAAATTACAATATGACTTCCAATCTGTACTTAAATGAGAAAAATTTATATGAAATTCTATAAATACAAACGTCAATAATAATTTATAGATACCGATTTATTTTCCTATAAAAGAAATTAATTTCTCATTTCTAGTAAAACTTTGGTTATAAACCCAGTTTTGATATGAATGTATATTTATGAAATAAGTGAATAAATGCAAACGTATTTATGATAAAAAAAATCCAAAAAAATGCTTGAAAAAGTGAATAAATATGAATAAAATAAAAATGAATAAATATAAATAAAATGAAACTAAATTTACCACATTGAATATTTTATTTAAAAAATAAAAAGTATGAGTAAATCATAAGTAACTCAAAAAGAAAATGATTATTCATTTCAACTTTTTAAGTTTTAATTAGTAAAAATTAATAATTCTTATTATCATCTGCATAAAATGAATGTCATGCATTATGAAGTGTGTTTACAGAAACTCTCGTATAATCGTATCGTGTCACAATATTTTAATCTTAATCGCAATTTATTCTGTTACATATCCTTTAATTTGATAGAGGTAAAAAATTAATCGTACTTTAGAGATTATTCTATAAATATCAACTTTTAGAGAAGTTCAATAACAGATATATTTTTATATAAGATATTACGTACTAATTTTAATAAGGAATTATTATTCGAAATACATGAAATAATGACGAAAAATTTTGGCTAGACAAGGATCAGTGGTTAAATTTGCTCCCTTGAGATTGCATTAAAATTGAATATTAAACTAATCATCAACTTTAATATTATAATCTTTAAAATGCTCGAAGCTTAAGTTCAAATGCAGATCGAATTTTGGAAAAGAAGGACTATAAAATACAAAACAATCTATTTTTATCCTAATATCCTGCATTCTTATGATATAGTTTGTTTAAGTTGGTTAAGTTTAGGCATTGGATTACCAAAGGTTTTAATAGTTCTAAACTTTTTCTTCTTTATACCGGAGTTAAAAGTTATTATGAAATTTTAAAGATATATTTATTCGCTAAATTCTCCATTTTTCAAATGCAGACAATAAATATTTCATGTTATTATCATAATTCAGTTGGGAATGCAAATTGCCTTTATGTTATTAATGCAAAGATATTGTACGATATTTTGGAACAATAGTAAGTATTTTAAATATCATAAAACATTATATAATTGTTGGGCGTTTTATATTCAGAGAATATATGAACAAAATATTGTAGATTATATGAATTAATGCAGATTAGAAAAATCGTTCAAAACGCCTTATAAGCATTTATTTGGCTGTAGATGTACCGATTTAGCAGACATTTACATCTTGGTAATTATTGGGATATTAGGATATAATGATTAACTTTGTATAAAAAAATCGATATGCAAATGTTTTTCTTAAGCAATTTCAGAGCCTTTTATTGCAAAAAAAAAAAAAAAAAAAATCATTTTTTCCAGCATTTTCATATTTTAAAAATCATCGTTTTAATTATAAATTTATTCAGTGCAATTAATGCTCAATTATGATGATAATGGCTTTGAGTGTGATGATACCGAAGATGAATAGTAAATAATTTAGCATTTTAAGGTATCCGACTACGTTCGAAGGGAAAAAAAATAAAATTGGATTTTTCTAAACATTATTTAGAATTTTTAGATGTATAATATAAACACTTTAAATACAAAAAAATATTTTATGTTATAATATAACTTGAGAACTAGGAAAATGTGTAGTAAATTTTAATGAAATTTAACCAAAACCGTTAAAAATTTAAACAAAACTGTAATGCAGCAATCCAATTTTTCTTTGTACTCGAGTTATAGAATATAATGATGAACAAAATGAATCAAAATCTAAGAAAAATGTTGAGATGCAAAGAAGTTATGGGTAAAAATATATGTATATATGCATTTTTTCCATAAATTCATAACGTGATTTTTCTAAAATCGCCGCTAAGTGAAAAAGTATATCACTAACAAAGAAACTTTTGCTTCATTTCATTGCCCATATGATTTAAAACACATGCTGAAATTTTTATATAAATTCCTCTATTAGGTTTTGAACTATTATGTTAACGGTGGAGAATTTTTATGCAAATTAAAGTTTTGGGAAAATTGAAGAGAAAGACAAATTTTAGCTGAAAAATATGTGACCCTGGATGATAGGTCAAGCTCTTCCCTTCCCCCAAATTTTTTTTGGAAAGAGGAAAGTCTGTACTACAAGAAATAACAATAAAAAAAATTGGCCAATGTGGTCGATAATTTGTGTTTTTAACGTAGGCGGATACCTTAAATATTTTGAAATTATAATTAAAATTTGCGTGCAGGATTTAGAACAAGTGTAGTAATAAATAAATAAATAAAGTTGCGGTTTTATAAGTATTAAATAATAATTTGTGATATCAGCAACGATTTCCAATTCTCATAATGTGAGCTCTGTAAAAACATGAAAAAATAAGAATCATGACGTTACTATTATTTGATGATAATAGCGATAACATGATGTTACCTTCTTTAGATGTTTAAATCGTCTCCCGCATTAACATTTCAAAATAATATAAAATATATTTCCCAATAATATTTTTCAATTTTATATTTACTGCTATCATATCTTCAGATGTGTTATGGCAGTATTAAATATAATTTTTTCTCTTTTTCAAAGTATATAAAAATAAAATATTGCAATTGTCTTTATTTCAAATTAGATATTTTTACGAATCTCAACATTTAAAACTTCACTGAGTTTGAAAAACATATTTTTAGAGTTATATTTCTCTATCATTCTACCTGACTGTGAACACGACTACTCGAAAATGTTTTGAGCTTGATGGATGAAATTTGCTTTATATTCTTTAATTCACATTTGTACATTTCTGTCAAATCGAATGAAAACCATTAGAAGGAACTCTCTCTGTTCCGTTCTATTCGATTTTTTCTTTTACGTCTGTGGTATGTCATATTTCAAAATATAAAGTACATGATTTTTCCAAAATTATGAAATTCCCTTTACATTAAGTTTAATAATAAGTATTTGCAATCGTAGTATAAAACAACAAACCTAATTTCATTAATCAAACTTTTCTTTTTAAATTATCGTCTGCACATGCGAAATGGATCAATAGAAGTATTTCAAATGCATGTTCAAGATTTGTAACTAATTTACAATTTTTCTTTACAGATAAAAAAAAATCAAATTTCATTTTTAACTCATTATATTTTATAGATATTGTGTAGAGAGATAATTCTAAAAATATAATTTTAAGAATATGAGATGTCTAAAAAATGTAAAGATTAATTAAATCGGCTATTTTAATTTTTTTAAATCATACTTTGTATATGAGAAAATAAAAATTCAGCTTTAAAATTATACTATAAATTCATTTTTAAATTTCAAAGAAAAAAATTAAATATAAATAATTCCCATCTATTTTTTTAAAAAAATTTGGTTAAAAATTAATTTTTATTCGAAAACACAGCTTAAAGTTTTTGATTAATGATATTTTTTCCGAAAAAATAGCTACGAATATTTAATTTTGGTGAATGTAAGATTAATAAATAATTGGGAATTTAATTAAGGTTTTGAAAAATTCTTAGACAACTCTATAATAGTACAGAGGTAGTAAATAGGGGCTTATATTTCTATAACTAGTTATTTAGAAGAATTCGTTCTGAGTCAATCAATTAGTTAATAATATTTACCTTGCATATACTCACATTTCTGATTTTTGTTAGAATAGTTAAAGCTTTATTGATCAGCATAACTTTCAATTAGTTTGGATAACTAATGTTAGATATTTTACCTTTGAAAATTATTAGGGAAATATGTCTATTAAGCTCCAATAAGTTTTGATAAAACATTATTGCTTCATTCCATAAGAAAAAAAATGGATAACTGATATCAAAACACGGTAATAGCGTCCAGAGGAACAGACTTACAGAAATGAACCAACTATTATCAGATAAATATTTAATTAAGTAAAAGCATGTAGCATTGGATTTTAGGATATACTGCAGGGTTATTTAAGTAAACGACACTCCCAAAAAGAAGAGTCTAATTCGTCATAGCATTCCTCCTGTACTTATAGCCCTCCCCACAGGGTCTTTTATTTGATAAATGAAGTTTTCTTTTATCAATATGACTGAAAATATGATAAAAATCACTAACAGTGGTAACAACTAAATTCTTGTATATTCGAGAACCTTTTTAGTAGTCTTGATTTTTGTCGATAAAGATGAAAGTAATTGACCTTTGAATTTGGCATCAATTAAAATATATAAAACTCTTCTTCACTAGGATACTAATTCTCCAGAAAAGCTGTAATACAGATTTTTGGTAATATTAATTGAATAGAGTATTCTGATATTATTTCGGGTAATTAACTAGCGGAATAGGTAACATCATATTCTAATCAGTATCGCAAACCGAAGCTTTCAGCTGATAGCATTGAATTTAATTGCAGTGAATGCCAGATTTAATGAAAGCATATAGAGGTAATATAAAAAATAACAACACACACACACACACACACACACACACACACACACACACACACACACACACACACACACACACACACACACACACACACACACACACACACACACAAATATATATATATATATATATATTTAAGAGGGATTAGATTGATATAAAATCTAATAAATCTGTCAATGAATTTAAAGAATTTTATTTTTAATAAGAAAATTATAAAGTTTAAAAATAAGGAGCATCGACAATTCTAGCAAAAATCTTTTAAGAACTCCGAATTGCTTCAGGAATCCCTTAAACTATGATATTTTATTTTTGAAAAGTAGCTTTAAAATTCTATTTAAGTGAGAAAAGGATTTAAGAGAAGTGTCAGGAAGTATTAGACTAGGTGCATCACAAGAGGTTGCGTTTTAGAGCCCTTCAGAACTATTTTCCAGATTGTCAAAGCCAATATAGAAGTTTTTGTAAAAAAGAAAACACCTAATAAATATTAATTTATTTGCTTTAAGAAACATTTTTAGTTATTTATTACATAAAAATTTAATAATTTTATTTAATTTTGGATTATTTGGTAAAAAATAAAGAGTTTTTCATTCGTAAATTTTAATTTAGATACTATGCAGTGTACCAATCTTAATATATTAATAAGGATTTAAAAAACCCGAAATAGTGAAATATTTTTGTGTAGATTACATTATAAAAGAAAAGCATTTAGAAATCATGAAAGTTTCCCTTAAAATTTTGAGGCAAAAACTCTTATTATTTTCCCCATTGTTATTATATATATATATATATATATATAACCATAAAATTGTTAAAACAATTAAAACCCATTTCCTGGTCAACAAAAATTAAAACGAAACCAACTAAGTCGAAATCGAAATTAAAACTCAATTCGGAATTAAACGCTGAAAGTTAACAAAATGAAAAGCAAATGAAATAGAACCAATTAATGAAACAAATCCAAATTAATATAATTAATAAAATTATGTAAACGAAACAAAAATGACACTAATTACGGAAACGAACTTATTTTGTTAATATTATATATATATATATATATATATATTGCCCAGATTGAAAGTCAGCCAACATTATTAAATCTATTAAAATAGCTCTCAGAAATTGCGAACATTAAATTCTGCTTTCTTCTGCAGTCCCTTTCAGGTCAATGAAGAGATCTTTACAGATAGTTCTAATGGATGATGAAGGAATGACAAATTAATGATCCTCAACCTTGATGACAAGTTCAAACAAATCATAGAGCAAATTAATAAATAATTTAGTGAGTTTAACTACAAAATGGAGGATCCAGAGTATTCGAGATTCATGGGGATCGAGTCATTAAGACGTATTTCTAGTGATTTATATTATAAATGGTTTTTTTTGGTCTGTCATGGCAGCTATATAAAGCGAAGATAAATTGAAAGTAGAATCAGTAAAAGTAGCAGACGAATCAAGAAATGAAAGTTGTTGAGAGGTATTTTCCCCGCAATCTCGCTCCTCAGAGTTTAGTGCGGTTATAGTTATTTATTTCTGATCTGCTATTTGTGCACTGGTACTTACTGAAAGTTATCCGGCTAAAGTGTTTCGTGTAAAATAAAATACCATCAGTAACTGAGCTTGTGGAAATTTTCACCAATCAATCCACGAGCGGATACTAGATTATTTTTCGTAACATTAACCAGCTTTACAAATTTGTAACTATATAATATTTGCTATTCTCGTAGTTTATATATTTCAAATTGATTGCAAATATTGAAGAAATAATGCCCTCGTTTCTAATATTGACACAATTTTGCCATTTTCTATTTCAGATTAAAGTTTACGATTGCTAATCTGTCTATCAGTTAATTTTAAATTCCGAGAGATATTGAGAAATAAAATATAGGCAATTTTACTAGCCTCAGGAACTGATCTAATCTCACCAATCTTATTTTCCAATAAATTTCGAAACTTTTACAACATAATTAATCTCTCAAAATATCTAAGATTATTGGAAAACAATTTTACATCAAACAATAGTTTCTAGTTATAAGATTAACTCTTCAAAATTGGCTGGTAAAGCTAAAAAAATACTATTAATATAAAGGTGGAACAGATCGTCATTGAAGTCAATCAAAACTTTCTTCGATATTTTAATGGGAAACTTATTTCTATACACGATATAAAATTTGAGGGATGTATAGTCTTTTGATATGAAATCTAAAGGGAAATTCTATGATTTACTATTCTTAACCACCTGAAATGTCGTCAACAAAACTTTCTTGGTTATTTTGTAATGAAAGTGTTATACCTTAACTACATAGCGAGAAATTGTGAACCTTGGACATGACTATTAACATGAAAAATATCCATATTTTATTTTCAGTATCTGGCTTAACCGAAATTTTCTACAAAATAAAAATTTAATTTCAAGATGGCGTAAGAAATTTCAGGTTATTGCTTTTTTGGTTCATCTAGGTAGCTTGCCTGCACAAAATACAAACAGAGCCATGTCAAACTCTAATGACTTTGTGTCTTTTAAAAACTCCAATGGTCTCGTTGCCACAGCATTATTATACTTAGATATAAAAGCAACATAATCATTTAGGATAATTAATTCGCTACAAAACATCACAGAAACCCTTTTCATCTTTGAAAATCAATATTATTTTGATATTTATTAAAAAGTCATATTAATACCATGCTTTTAATTCACTTTTCAGTACTATCGACTTAAAAGCCTAATGGTAAACTTTACTGGGAAACTCTTTGCCCGCTCTTCTATTCTCGGTAATTACGTGCTTTAACATTGATGGAGTTTCTCAAGAGAGCAGCTGCACGTGCTCGAGTGTTCGGTTGCAGACTGCACCTGGCTGCCATAATGACTGAATATTTGAAAATTTGTTCGATTCGAAGACTGGAGGGAGGCCTATGCAAGATAAAAGCTGAAATCTTATAAAGGATCATCCTCTCTTATGAGTGCCGAAAGGAAATCTGTCCTGTCATTTGCGGTATATTTTGAAAAGATAGATATAAGCTATCAACAATAAGGGATATAAGGTTGCAATTAATTAATTTGAAAACATTTGTTGCCTGATTTGAAAATAGATGGTGGAAATAGAAGTGGCACTTTTGAAATTTTGTAGTTAAGTATGTGTAGATGTGATTAAGTACTTGAACAAGTAAGTGCATCATATTTGAAATCTCAAAAATTATTTTTCAGAGAAAATGTTTTGGGAAAGGACAAAAGTCTGTGTAATTTCCTATAAAGAAGTCTGAAACCATAAGTTTTGACGGTGGCTTTCGATTGGAGAAATTGAAACATCAAGAAAGCATTTCAGTTTATTGAAATAAATGTAATTTTACAAATGATTGTTCACCAAATCTGTAATTATTTATATTTTTCCACGAATTCCTATGAATTCCTAAACCTATATGTGTAATAATTTGTAAATTTAAAATTTCCTTCCTTTTATTTGAACTAAACCTTATTATGCCTGTGACTCATTGTGATTGCTAAGTGACTCACTAGTGTTTTGCAACTATTCATTAACTTTTCCGAACCACCTATTTATCCCTTACTCTTTTGTTGTTACTCAGGGCACGTTACAAGCCCGCTGACTGAAAGCTGTCAGCAATTTAAGCCTAAATTAGCCTCCCTTGTTTTTTCAGTAACGCCAACTTAGGCCAAGAGTATGACTTAGTAACTTCATGCGTCACATTCGCTTGAACAAACTCTTTCTATAGGAGGAGGGGGGGGCACATTCATACTACTAACCTATAGAACACAGAATAACAATCCTGCCCAACCAGGGACTCGAACCCGGGAAGTCCAGATCACGGGGAAGACAAACTACCCCAATAACAGGACGCCGGCAACCTTACTCTTCCATACTTAAGAGATAACGAGATGTAATCATCTAATTAAATTTGAGTATTTTAGACTTGTCAGTAATTGTGTTAAATATGTACATGTGCATTTTAAGGTATTCACAAGCTTTCCTGGATATGTACTGACATTCTTTCATATTCTTACGAATTTGCAAATTGGCTTCCATTCACAATAAGTCGCCTGGTAGGGAAGATAGTTTTATAGATAAAGCAATGGCTAGTAGATGGATACCAAAGACCCTGGTCTTGATACCCATTTCCTTGATACCACTGGTGACAAACTTGGCAATTTTGATGAAAAAATTAAAATCTCAAAATAATCCAGAAACTTCACTAAGATTCGAGTTTCAGCAGTTATAAAATATTCGATGAATTGGCCGAAACTGTGGAAAGTGGAGTAGAGAGACAGTTATAGTTAGTTAGCAGTAGGTAGGACTTTTTGGAGTAGTATTCTCCAGTAAGTTTTCTCTTCCCATTTCTTGCTTTTATAATTGTTTAGTTATTACTTGTTGCTTGAGTTGTTGATTTGTATAAATGCTGCTTTTCTTCATCTCTGTTTTGTTTTATGTGTACAATAAACTGCCGTTATTCTTTAGTGGATCTGCTGGAGTTTTCACCACACACTTATCAAACAAAGTATCTAAAGCAATATATACAAAAACATTATTGCCTTTGAATGCTCTAGTAAAAATTAAAAGAGGAAGAAATCGAGAAAATTTCCATAATCTTTCTAGACTTTTGTTGTTGTTGTTGTATTTAAGGAGACAAGGATGCTCCGTACTGATTAGGTAACTGATTGTCATGTTACCAAAGCTCTAATATTTCTGAGACCAAACCTATCAGAATGGTGTAAAAGCAATTTAAATAATAAAGTATATTCAGAAAGCATTATAAATATAATGACTAATATTATTAATATCAGAAAGTTTTAGAAACTACACATGTTTTTATCTAGGTCCTTTAAGCTTCCAGTTATTTAGTGAACATGAAAGCTGCATTCTGACAAATTTTATTTATCATCAAAAAATTAGAGCCTACTCTCTTTTAATATGCCTCCTTAAGACTGAAAATTATTATTATTTTTTAAAATTATATCTATATCTCTGTGAGTACAATAATTCAAAAGTACTTTGTGAAGCAGGAATAGAATTTAGGATGAGGTTTTCATATCAAATTTGTAGATTTCTATATTTAACGTAATCTATTCAGAAGTCTTATTGTCTGTCTGAGTGCGAAGGAATGCTAAAGGAAACTGTAGGAATTAATGATCTAGATAGAGATTAGCCAGAGTTTAACCCTGCCACTTCACCAAATGAAAGAAAATGCACCAAAGAGAGCAAATTTTATGTTTTCAAATCTTATCTGATAACGCCGTGTTTTTCGGCGTATCGCGCTCTCCTGAAAACATGACTTAAAACCATTCTTGGCAATTTTTGAAAAATACACCAAGTGACAGGATTAAATTCCGGTCTTACCCTAGATAGAGAAAATTTGCTACACAGCTTTGGCTTCTAATTATAGTTATTATCAAGTTTTATATAAAAAAAAGTCAAGGTGTTTGTCATATGTTAAGAATGTATTTTCGCATGCACTTAAAACCTGTAATGCATGCACAATTATTTAAGTAATTAAACAGTATTTGATCTTGTCACTAAAATTACAGATCTCTGCAGAAAATTAGCTCCATTAGTTGAAAGAAAGCTTAGCTTTACCCAAATAGATATTCGGTTTTCTTTATTACATTGCAAAGTACAAAATTTTCAAGTGCGGAACACTAGAAATAAAAGTCTGAGCACTTCTGGATTTCAAGGCTTTGTCGAAAATACATAATATTTTTCATCTGGTAAGGACTATGATAACACCTGTATCAGATTTATATGCGAAAAATTTAGAATTAGGAAATTAGTTAGAAATTTCTTTGCTATTTGTTTCCTCTCTCTTTCGTTACTTTCTATTTATACAGAAAATACATTTAATAGATAATGACACGTTTAAATTTGCTTCTGTTGGATCGATATTATTTATTTTTCTGTTTCATCATCATGTACGTATTACTGATATTTGCAATGCGTTTACAAGTATTAAACATTTTTTACAGTTTTTTTTCTGATACCCAATAAAACAGGTAATAACCCTTTAAATATTATTACCTTTAACCCTTTAAATATTATTTATATAGAATTGGTGAAATAATGTATATTAATAAAAATCTTTCATTAAAAAAAGTTACATTTTTTTTTGAAGAACTATAATTAATTTACTAAAATATTTTCTACAATAAAAAACTGTTTAAAATTTTATAAAAATCTAAGTTACAGGGTAATGTAAGTCAAAAGCTATTTTTGACTTACATTGCCTTGTGCAGAGATTAGATTGGAGGGATATAACTATAAGAAATATTATATATACCCTTATTTATGATAGTTACGATACTTTTACTAGTATTTCAAATCTTTAGAATATTTTTCATTTCATGTACTCAATAAAATTGATTATCTTTTATCTTCAAATATTATTGAAAAAATTCATCGCTATAGATTTTATGACATACGATATCTTAAAAGAAATCTTTTCTGATCCATTAAAAAAAAGAGTGATATTTACCAAAACAAGTATTGCAGTAAAAATTTTTCTCGGTTCAGATTTCGGTTTTGGCCTTTGGTGTCTAACACAAGTGCTAAGAGAAAGAGAAAGATTATATACTTGGCCTCGTTTAGGAATTCTGTCACTAATAAAATTGATTTTCTTATTCTGTGGAATTATTATAGCTATCACATCTGTCTGATTCCTTTTTAGAAAAAAAAAATGCTATTATTTCTCAATATTTTTGTTGCCATTTTACTATTATAAGTGTTATAAAAATTGTTGCAATTTTGAGAAACTAAATGACAGAAAACGTTATCATTATTACAGAAACAAGAGCTTTTGTTCCTTTTGTGACTTTAAGAACATCTTATTTTAAAAGTAAAATAAAGATCTTTTTTCAGGATATTTTCAAAGAGAATAAATTCCGGGAAAATGCTTGTCTCCTTTTATCGACTTAGAAAACAATACTTTCAAGTTTTAAAGAACTGAAAGCTTTAAGTTTCAAAGTATTGAAAAATTTCTTAGGGACTCTAGAAAGACAACAGCGTAAAATAAGTATTTCGGTGAAGAATCGAGGTAAGGATTGTCGTATCTTATCTTGTTTTTGTTTTGATATTTTACTCGTCAAATTTTAAAAATAACGGATCTATCCTCATTTTTCAGGAGACTAATATTTTTGAAGAAAAGATATATTAATGAGATCTCTACTTATGAAGCTAGCAGCATAACGCTCATAAAATCTATACTGGAAAATATTAGAAAAATGTAATAGGTACTTTAAATATGACAATATAATAAAAGTTTCCGAAATTCGGAAATTATTCTGATACTTTTCAAATTTTATGAGTCTTTATGATAATATGCAATTTTAAACTTTCTAAAAATAGGTTTAAGAAGCATGTAAAAGTTGTTGATATAATTATATAAAGTATAATAACTGTATAAGATGAATTATATATGGTATAATAACTGCATTATACTTATTATGTATGGTATATCTGTATTATGTGAAGTATGTGTATGGTCCAATAACATTATGTGGAATATGTATGTTATAAAGCTATATTATGTGGATTATTTATGGTGTAATAACTACATTATGTGGATTACATATAGTTTAAATATATTACGGGCATTATATACTGTATACTAACTATATTAGGTGGACTATATATGGTATAATGACGATTTTATGGGAATTATATATGGTATAATAATTATATTTGAATTATATATGGTTTTATAACTACACTGATGGAAAAAAAATCCCAACACCAAGAAAAAATTATTGTACAGTAATGAAATTTTAGGAATACATTTATCTAGGTAACATATTTAATTGATTAAAGTTTCAAGATCACAGGTAGAGCCATTTCAAATGTGAAATGTTGGTACATTAGTAACCGGTGTAACCTCCAGAATTTTGAATGCCAGCATGCAAACGTGCATGAATTGTGTCGCGCAGTTGTCGGATATCAGTTTGGGGGATGGAGTTCCATGCCTGTTGCACTTGGGCAGTCAATGCAGGGACGGTTAATGCTGGTTGTGGATGACGCTGGAGTTGTTGTCCAATGATGTCCCATACGTGCTCGATTGGAGAAAGATCTGGTGATATAGAAGGCGAAGGCAACATGTCGACACTCTGTAGAGGATATTGGGTTACAACAGAGGCATGAGGGCGAGCGTTATCCTGTTGGAACCCCCCCCCCTTGATTGCTGTTCATGAATGGCAGCACAACAGGTTGTTTCACTAGACTGACGTACAAATTTGCAGTCAGGGTGCGTGGGATAACCACGAGAGTGCTCCTGCTGTCATACGAAATTGCTCCCCAAACCTAACTCCAGGAGTAAGCCCTGTGTGTCCAAGCCGCGAACAGGTCACTAGCAGGCGTTCACCTGGCCTCCTTCTAACCAACAAACGGCTATCACTGCGACCAAGGCAGAACCGGCTTTCATCAGAAAACACAACAGATCTCCACTACGCCCTCCACTGAGCTCTAGCTTGACACCACTCGCGTCGCAAACGGCAGTGGTTTGGAGTCAGTGGAATGCACTGTACAGGGCGTCTGGCTCGGAGCTGTCCTTGAAGTAACCGATTTGTAACAGTTCGTTGTGTCACTGTGGTGCCAACCGCAGCTCGAATTTCTGCTGCAGACGCAGTACGATTAGCCACAGCCATGCGCCGAATACGACGGTCTTTCCTCTCAGTAGTACCACGTGGCCACCCGGAACCTGGTCTTCTTGAGGCAGTACCTTCTCTTGACTACTGCCGCCAATCATCATGCATAGTGGATGCATTCCTGCCAAGTCTTTCAGCATTATCGCGGAAAGAAAACCCACCTTCTCGTAGCCCTACAACACGACCTCGTTCAAATTCAGTGAGCTGTTGATAATGGCTTCTTCGTCTTCTCAGAGGCATCCTTGACTAACATTAACCCACTACGTCAAATCTCAACTGTAAATAACGATCACGAACCTTACAGCGCTTATTTAAAGCAAACCTCATTTGCATGTTCATAGTGTCGCTACTAGGGCCACACTTAGGCGCGTAGCTCGAAATTTGAATCTACGTCATCTTTCAGATGTATAAACACGCCTACAAAATTTCTTTTATCTAACACAGCTCCTTTCTAGTGTTGGGATTTTTTTCCCATCAGTGTATATGTAGATTATGTATGATATAATAACTATTAATTGTATTTTTCTAGATATATTTATGGAAGAAAAGACGCAATCGGCAGCAAATTGGTTTGGGCGAAATACTAGCTATGTATTATTTCATATAATGTTATGCATATTTTGATTCTCATAAATTCCCTGAATAAAATAATTTTAGGCAAAATGCCATAAATATTAAAGTTATGCTTGCGCTGGGGCTTTTTTATAATATAAACTAGCTGGTAACCGGTGCTTTGTTGCTGCAGAAGAAATAATTTTGAGAATATCGTTTGAAATTTAAAATAACTGTTTAATTAAGGATGATAAAAAGAATAATATTGAATTTCGTATCGGAAGTGAATACATTAATTGTAATTGAGTGATATATAAAGGAGAAGTGTAAAATATGTTCATTATATTTTTTAAACTTTATTATTCAAGACTTTAGGGTTAGCAATATTTTCTTGTTTTGTTTTTCCATCTTCAACAGAGACAAATTAATGCAAGAAATAAGTATAAGAAGTTCTAGCACATTCGAGTGAGAGGTACGGCAGCGCAAAAGACATACAGACAAATATTCAGTTTTATTTATATAGATCAGAGGTTCCCAACCTTTTTTGAACTGGCGCCCCCTTTTCTAATGAATATTTCAATATCGCCCCCCTCCCACTCCAGATAAATAAGAGCGTACATAATGCATGGTGAAAACAAGAATTAAAAAAAAATGCTAATAGATAGAATATTTTTGGAATTGAAACGCTACTGAACTTCTTCTTTATTTAAAAAAAGAGGAATAAAAATTTTAGCTTACCTGTCATAAAGACAGGCAGGGATTTAGATGATACGAATTAATTCATAATAAACTATAGCTTTCTAAATAAAAAAAAAGAACTGACAGTTTCAGAGATTCATCAAAACGTATACTTAATTACATTAAAAAGTATTTTTATTAAAATTTAAAGACATCAAATTTCTAACAACTAATGAGAAGGCTGAATTTGATGCATTTTAAGGAACTTGTTAATAGGCTAGATTTCATAAAAACAATCGTAAGTCGCCGCGTTCAGTAATATGGGGCCGATTTCTCTTTTTCGTTTCCAATGTTGCTTCAGCACTAAATCCACGTTCTGCTAAATAAAAAGAGGCGAATGCTATCAGAAATCGTTGAACAATCGACCTTAATCCTGAATGCAGTTGCGAAGTAGACTTCGGCAGCCAAAATTCTTGATAGCCATTCGTGAATTTACTGTTTATTTCCTCATTTGTCGTCAGTCCTATTAGTTCTTCTAACTGAGATGATCCTGCTGTGTTGACATTGGAAAAAGGATGCAAAACCCAGTCTAGGTTGTCTGTGTTTAAAATATTCTGGAATCGTTGCTTGCAGTCTTTGTAGACTATATAATGTTTATCTTATAACACCCCTCCGTGCGATATCAACGCCCCCCTAATTTTCTCGGGGCCTTTTACAACCCCCCTGAAAGCTTCAAACGCCCACAAGGGGGCGTTATCGCCCACGTTGGGAACCTATGATATAAGATGGAACATTTAAATGGATTCAGAAAACTTTATGCCTTCTTAAATGGCATGCAAGAAATAATATTTTTACAAAATTTATATACAAAGTAATTTTGTTTGAGTAATTAAAAAGGAATAAATTGTTTTTTTATGGATGATAAATTGTTGAGTACAAATGATCTTAATAATCTAATAAGATTAATTTAATTGATTACAAATCTTAAATACTACACGAGAAGTTATTTATAAAAATAAAAATAAAAATATTAAAAGAATTCATTACAATCTATTTCAAATAATAATGATTGAAAATTCTAAATATGCAACTGCCTGTAAGAAGTTTCAGTGCATGAAATTTAGAACTAATCAAGCAAGTTTATCCCAAATTGTTCACAGGAATGATAACAATGTTTTTTTTACACGAAAATTAGAAGTGCACATTTTCTAAATTACAACACATTTTTTTAAATTTTTTAACTAACCATGAAACATTTTTTTCAGGTCAAAAATTAAAATTGCATTGAGCTAAATTTTGCCTTTCTGGAATCTTATATCGAATATATTATAAATTAGTGCACTGTTAGCATTAAAACTTTCTAAAATATTTCAGTTGGAAAATTCAGTTAGACAAAGAGTTATGAATTATTTCCATTTTGCAAAGTACTTTCTAAATAATTTATTATCTCTTGTGAATATTCACAAGGAAAACAGCCGAGGTATTGACACTTTCCTGAAAACGCAGCTGTCACTGCTACAGCTGATATAAACAATAAATCGACCTGAGACAATACAGATAAAATGCCCCGATGTTTAGAATGTACGATTTGACAGCTGTGTAAAAGAACAAGGTTTCGCACTCCGCAGGTGTCAAGCTCAATTTATAAACTTTGCTTTTCGCCTTACAATAACACCAATTGGAAAACTATCCCAGAATTTGTTCTTTCAAGCTAAAACTAAAGAGAAAACTAGATATGGAAATTTATGAATGTACTGCAGATAATTTTCATTTCGTGAAATATTTTGGTTTAGCATTGAATAAGAATTTTCTTTTTTTAAACAAAATATTAAATATTTATTTTATTAAAAAGAGGCATTGGCAACTAGTTGGTTTGCTTTGAATATTAATAGCTTTTGATTTCGATCCAATCTTTAATACCTATTATTATGTATCATGCAACTTCAACAAGGTGTTTTTAAATAGATTATGATTGTTATTAAACTGTATTAAACTATAGCCTTAAAACTGTTTTATTTGCCACATATAGATCTTCCTAATGAAATCAAGTGCCGATATAATTGTAATCATTGCGATACTATTAAGCAGTTTAATTGCACTTTTACTTCCGCAATAATATAGCATCGATTCTTATTCTTCTAAATTATGTCAAAATAATAAAAAGAATCGTTCTCAAAAAATGAAGGAAAACCATGAAGTCAAATATTAGACGAAGCAATTAAAATGTCTTGAATTTCATTGCAACAATAAATATGTAGCATCAAAATATTAACATTCATTAAAATAGCACGAAAAATAAATTAGAAAATTTAAAAACATTTTTTTTAATTTGAAAATTTTGAAAAATTATTATTTTTTTTGCAATACAATCGTTTGTAGTTTACTCAAAAATCATAAACCGAACTCGAATGTAATTTCTAGTTAATTGTAATTTGAAAAGATTCTGGCGAATTTTTCCGAACAGAGCTTCAAAATATATTGTGTCAAATTCATTAGTTTGAGGTTAAAGAAGCAAATATGTACAGCATATGTATTTGCTATATTATATTCTAGTAACAAGATATATCTATGCAATATATCAATACAGCGCAACAACAAAGGTTTGTGTACATTATACGCAAACTTTTATTACTTGTATAGATATATATGAATATAAATATAATATACCAGTAAGGTAAAAAAATGAATAGTATTTGAATTGTTTTTAAAGTTGCTATTGTTGATAAACTTATATAAATTATCTTTCCATAAATTTGCTAATCAGATTTAATGCATTTCTAATCCTAGAAATATAAAAAATCTCGAATTCTATAAATCTTTCTTCAAATTACTAAAAAAAAATAATCCCGAAATGTTCAAGCATTTTGAAAAAAAGGCATTGAAATAAATGTAATAAATTATTTCAAAAATCTCTGATACTGATAATCCTACCTGCATATAAATCATATGTATAGACTAGAGGCTAAACATTGTGTATTAATTGAATCATAAGTTTTCCAGCCTATGATATGTTTATATTTAAGAGTATGCAAAAGTGAGTTCAGTTATGGTGGAAAAAATGAAATTCAATACTACTAATTGAAATAAAAAATGTTTTAAACTTTTGAATACCTTTGATTTCCTAAGACTGTGTAGTAAATGAATATGAAAGGGGAGCAACTTGTACAAACATCATTCTCATATTATGCCTCTATTAAGAACAACAATCAACTAGTTTTAATCATGCGTTTTATGAAATAAATGTTTAAATGATGTATAAACACTTATCTTCACTGAGATAAGCTCAAAAATTGCATTTCAATTGAAAAATTTTGCCAATAATGATGAGTAATTCTTATTTTTTTCAGCATAAATGAATGCAATATTATTTCATTAACATTTTTATTTATTCTGAAGTTAAACTAATACTATTTTAAAATAAAAAAGAGTGATCCACTAGATATATATTTCATATACTTATTCGTATACTTCATACACTTATATTCTCTAACAAAAGTACATTTCTAGTGAATGTCCGTCCTCATATAAAATTGATATTGCTGATATTGTGCTGGGCCATGAAAGTTCTCATGGCCTAGCTTTTGGAAAGCTTTCCATGAAAATAGTTTTTTTCATGGTAAGTTTTCAGATCTTTAATTTTATAATTAGAGTTTTCTGATTAATAGTACATTAAGGAAACCATATACTTTTATGTTAAATATTAACCCTTGATCGGCAATAATGACAACAGATTGATTTTTGTTTTGAATTTGTCGTTTGATAATTATCGATAAAGGACATTTGGTTTATACACATGCATCTGGAAACTGAATATTCATTGTGAATCCTTTTTTATCTAATAGACTGAAACCATAATTTATACTTATAATAAAACTCAATGTATGTTTGCATGTGTGTGTTGGCGCTCTGTAGGTCAGACCGTTCAACCTACAGAAACTAAATTTGACACATGCATACCTTGGAGGTCGAGAATGTTCACCTGGGGTTCTTTTTTTGAATTTTTAATCAGAACTTTAATTATTAATTAATAACTAACTTTCCTGCCAACAAATCTTTTCATTTCCTTACTGCTAAATGAGTAACTCTTCAGCCCCCCCCCATGATAACGAAGTTATACTTAGCATATTTTCGTTCGATTATTTCAAACCATTTTGTTTATTTTCTTAGTGTTTGATGCTTTTAAACACAAACATTGTTAATTAATCGATCTTTTCATTATGAATTAGACAATTTTGTTGGAAAATTCTTGAGATATTTCAAAAGTTAAGAAAGATATTCTATAGTGCCTATAAAGTTTAAATACACAGCGATTCTGTTTCCAGTACTCATATTTTTTTAAAAAGCTTCGTTTCAGTAAAAAATTTTCTTATATCAATTGCATATTACTCATTTTCACTTTAATTTAAATCATAAACTCTAGGTGATCTAACAGAAAAATAGAGAGATAAATATTATGTTATGGCCTTTTTGCTCTTGGCCTTAATACTATTACGAGTTAATTGTATGACTCAAAGTTTGAAACTTTAAAATATTTTGATGATGAAGCTGTTAAAATAAGAGTTACAAAAAAAAAATTCAATTATCAAAATTTTAACTTTTAATAAGATTGACGGATCGACTGGTCACCAAAGGCTGGTGATATATCATAAAAACACTATTGCAATCGAATATTATTCATTTAAAAACATTGAGCTTTGAATTATCTCGTTTTCATGCATGTCAATTTGCAGACGGACAGAAGGTCAACTTCTTGACCAGAGATTTGATTTCAAACTTGATATAATTCTACATTTTAAATACTAAACGTGTTGAACAAAATTTGTATATCTAATTTTATACGTTTTCTGGTTATCGTATTTAATACCCCGTCTGCCTTTGAAAGGATCACTTTCAAAATTTTACAAAAGTTCATTATTTTGTTTGGAAAACATACAATTTCAAGCTTCGTACTTACAGACAAACATACATAATTCCAAAAACGAGTATTTCAAATTCAGGGAGGTATGACAAGTGAAGTTTCGTCAAAAACCTGAGTTCGAATGTTCTGACGATTACAATACATTCTCTTTATTATAATTTCGTATAAAATAGAGTAAAAAATGGAATCAAATGCAAGACGAAAAGCAAATCCAATTATAAATAATAATTTAAATAATCTTGTTTGACTCTTAATTTACTTACATTTTTGACATAAGCAATAAGAATTTCTTTGCTCAGAGAAACTGAGAGGGAGAAGGGAATGTTATAGAAGGTGGTATTCAAACAATTAATCAAGGATTAAAAAGAAAAACAAAATAGTTGGGAAAAAATGTACATTATGATAATTTATGGAGCATTTTTGTGTAGAATATCATTTCTTGTTTAAAAGTGAAGCAGTAGAACAGATGTTTTTTGGTCAAATAATAACTTCGTTGGAAAAGTTAATAGAAGTCATGCAACAGATGCCACCAGACATCCATATCGCACCTTCCATATTGATTTGAACCCACAATTCTCCATAGTGAGCTTATAAATCATTTTATTAAAATTAGTACATTCGTGATTAATATGAAACTTACTGTCATGTCTCTAACCACTGTGGGGCTGTTCCGTCTGTCTTAAAAAGGATGTGACGAGTAGAGTAGTAGTAGAAGAAGCTGGGCGCGAGTCAAAGTCATGATGATTATTAAGGTGTCTGGACGCAGAGAGTGCGCGTCATTTGTAGGAGTTCTGAGGAGAACTATGCGTATTCCTGTCAGGCATGTACATTCTGGTATATTATTACAGCAAGCTTTCGAGAACCAGAGCTTGCTGCAATAACCGTACATTCCAGACAGCAATACTCATTTGTAAAAGTTCTCTTCAGAACACCTACAAATGACGCACACTCTCCGCGTCCCGACTCCTTAATAATCATCATGGCTTCCACCCTGAGCAGTTGTTTTTATACTCTTTACTTCACATCCTTTTTTAGGACAGACGGAACAGCTCCACAGTGGTTAGAGACATGACAAATATCTTTAGTCTTTGTTTTGGCATCACATTTTTTATTAAAGTTACCAGCAGCTACATCATGTTTTGCTTTTCCTTATGAATTACTCCAAAGAACAATACGCAGAAAAAAATTGATATAATTATAAAATTTAATTCCTTAATTTAAAAACAGAGTGGACAAATCAATTTTGTTAAGTGATATATTTTGTGAGTCAGCACAGAAAACATTCAAATTTAGAACACTTATTTTTTCATAACATTAAAAATTTCAAAAAAATTTAAAAGTTTATTTTTATTTTCAAAGTATTTGTGGCAAATTATTCTAAATAAAATATCCTGCTTTACAGAACGCCAATACGCACACTCATAAACTTTTATTATTAATAAGAATTCAAATGTAACCTTGATAACTAGATAAAAGTTATTCTAAAATTAATGATATCATTGTTTAAATATTCTTTAATATTCTATATAGGAGGAAATTTCAAAAGGAATGTATTTCCGTACATTTTCACTGAACTGCATTCTTGGAAATAAATTCGTTATCATTGTTCTATTTCATTGAATTCGAGAGATTGGAGCTTATGGAAGACGGATAGAATCAACATCAGAGTTTGAACAGATATTAATGTTGCAATGGCAATAATGAGAATTTCTAGTTTGACATTACAACCAACTATCCAATTTAATGAGGAAATGTTCCGATTTCACATTGTGATGGATTAAATGAAACATTGTCGAGTATTGAAGAATATTCATTCAACATGCTTTCTACAAATCAGATTACATATTTAACATAAAATTAAGGTATAATTATTATGCTAAATTCATACATATCCCCTTTTTAGTGAAACCTATAATCGTAGAAAGATTAAATTTCATTATTTAGAGGATATATACATGATAATGTGTTTGGGTTACAATATTTCTCCCAAAACTACGTGATAATTGTAAGTCTGCACATTGCTCAATATTTCATTGGACCTAAGCCAGTAAATTTGGAATTTAGTTATTTCTTTTTATGTAAATGTGATCATCTGAATATTTCATACATCCTTAGCAGGAAAAAAATATTACTATTGTTGACTCAAAGGTTGTATGCGAAGTTTACAAAAAAAATCATTTAAGTATACATCTCTGTTAAAACATCTCTGTGTATACATCTGATTTATTGTTTATGCATTTCAAGGCTACAACAATTTCTTGCCTACTCATTTGGAAGCTTCAAAAATCTCAAACCAAAGCAACAACATATTCTCATTTTATAAAAACACGATCATTTTAATATCTTAGCTGAAATCCAAATACTGATTACTTTCTCGTACATAAAATCAGGTAAAGCAATGTGATCGTCAAAAATTCTAACTCGACATTTTGGCGAGTCTACATTTTAGATGTGCTTGATTTCAAAAACATATTTTTGGCCTTATATTCTGTTTTACTATCCGTGATTTTGATAACTCAACCACACTTTGAGCCATACGGTTGAAATTTGGTATATGGAATTATAATCAAATTTGTAAATTTGTATAAAATTTTGAAAGAAAACCGTTCAGAGGATGTCTGTTGATCTAGCTGTTTGTTTAAAGTCCATTCGATAACAACTAAATCCAAAGAGCAATGCACACATTTGAAATAAAAGTTTATCATCTGAAATACATTAGAATTATATAATACGTCTAATTTATTGGAATTTTAAACAACTCTGTCAAATTCTCGATCACCACTCGGTATTTTTTTTTCAGCCATGCAAACGCAATGCCTTAAGGTAACCGACTACGTTCAAAGTAAAAATTTAGAAAAAATGGATTTTAAAAATTGTTTGGAGTTTTTAGACGTATTGTCAATTATAAACACTTCAAATACACAAAAAAGTATTTCAAAACGTTATATATATTGAGAAATAGGAACATATGTTGTAAATTTCAATGAAATTTATCCAAAATGGTTAACACTCTGCACAAATCGGTAACACAGCCATCCTACTTTTCTAGATATAGAATATAATGATGGATGGAATGAGCCAAAATCTTAGGAAAATCCTGAGATGCAAAAAAGTTATGGGGAAAAATTTACGTATATATGTATTTTCTTTCTTAATTTAAATCTTAATTCCCATATCTTTTAAAGCAAGATATGGGAATTAAGATTTAAATTACACCTAAGATTATATAACACTATCACCAGAAATCTTAAAATTTTGATTATTCGTAGGTTTTTTTTCCTTAATATATTCAGCAAATTTTCTTTATATATTTACCAAATATTTTTTATTATAATAAAACTTTCATATATATTTTTTTAACTTTAAACCAGTTTTGATTAAATTAAATGACATTTAGTAAAAGTTACAGACAAATTAGATGGTTTTTATCACATGGTATTGATGAATGAAATCTTTAAATTCCTTTTTTCCACGTTATGTTTTTGCTAATATACTGTTTTCAAGAAAACCTAAGGTTTAAACAATTAAAAACGCTGCATGAAATTTTTTGTGAACGTTCTAAATATTATGTTTCGTAAACCATGCAATGGAATGTATTAATTTTTTAAATGTTGTGTGTCAAAACTAATGCAGTTTTTCAGAATGATTTACAATAAAAAAATAAATATCATTAGCAGAAAGAATCCATAGAAAGTTCCATATTGAATAATAGTAGCTACCTGAAAAAAATTTATAGAAAAATCTGCATCTTTAAAAAAAGCATTAATAATTAAAAAAAGATTCAACATTATTTTAAAAATTGAAATGTCGCATAAATTTTTGGAATAATTCTAATAATTTTTGAGAACAATTATAAAGTACTGTGTTACACAAAATACGATTAAAATATAATCCAAACATTAAAATTAAAAAAATAATTACTTATATTATATTTTGCTGCCTCAATTCTCTTTCTACAACTGAAACCCATCATTCAACTTTTGTTTCAACATTGTTCCAAAGTTTTCTGACCGCAAGGCAAACGCAGACATTCCAGTTTCTTAATTGAAACCGAATCCCTTGCCATTTAATACTATACAATCCCTTTATCGAACTCCGTCAGTCGATGGATAAAGACATCAGAATTACGGTTCGGTTTTAAATGAGGTTCCAAGATTGGAGGTTTACAACAGCAGACGATATTCAGTCCCACCTCATTAGAATATTCCCTTTGATGAGAGCTTTGGTTCCTCGGGCTAATTGGAGATGAACACTCGCTGACTCCTCATGTAACAAATGCCGATGAGGGTTCATTAAAGTCAGACTGATGAAGTTTTTAACACGAGGTACAGTATGCTAATGAATAGACTGATTCTGTAGAAGCTTGTTCATGTCTATCTAGTACGAAGATGTAACTTTGGTAAATTTCTTGTTAGGTGATCTGTAAAAAAGGAGTAATTATACTGCTCAAAAGTTAACTGGGAATTGCTAATTCAATTGTTGCTATGTCGTAATCTAAATGAATAGATTGAGCCAGTATCCTTTGTAAAAAATATGTTCACCAACAACTTTTAAAAAGTTTTTGGATTAATTATTTTTTTCATAAGAAAATATTTATTATATTTAATATTTATGCTATTTTTTAAAATATTTATCCACATTTGCATAAAAGTTGTTTGAGTTAAAATTATTACAGATTCAAGAGGGAAGGGGGTAAAGGAAAGTAGTACTCTATACAAAATTTTAATGGAGGACATTGGTGAAAAATACAATGAAAATTACAAAAATGCACATATAAAAATACTTTTAAGTTGCATATATCAAAAAATTATCAATTGAAAAATTTGTTCAAAATTAGTTAATTTTGAAAGTTTTTGGATTAATCATTTTTTATAAGAAAGTATTTATTATATTTAATATTTATGCTATTTTTTAAAATATTAATCCACATTTACGTAAAAGTTGTTTGAGTTAAAATTATTACAGATTCAAGAGGGAAGGGGGTAAAGGAAAGTAGTACTCTATACAAAATTTTAATGGAGGACATTGGTGAAAAATACAATGAAAATTACAAAAATGCACATATAAAATTACTTTTAAGTTTCATGTTTCAAAAAAAATTATTAATGGGAAAAATCTGTTCAAAATTAGTTTAAGATAGTTTAAATATATCATATACATTATTTTCCCCCCAAAAAATGAACAGAAGTTACACTTCCAGGATAAGCAATTTTGATATTTTTTTCAATTACACCTTTAATCTACTTCAATATGCTGCGTTAATTTTCCTATTTAGAATAAAACTTAATTATTTTTTATAAAGTACTATTAAAGGTTTCTAAAGGAAATTCGAATTTTGTGTAATTCATTTCTTGTAATATTTTTAAATTTTTTTTGGTATCTATTGTAGGTGAATTATTCATTGAATATAACAAAGACGGCTGATATAAAAATCGAAAGGAAACTTATCTAAGAGAAGAATCGCCAAATATTTCCCATTTCCACGAAAATATCAAGACATTATTCTGCATAATATACAAAGTGGTTATAATTAAAGTTACATTTTGAAATGGTAATAAGAGAAAAACTAATGAGCCAAATGTTATCAAACTTGGTAATAGTTCAAAGGATCTCATGGGAATCAATTGTAAGCCAACAAAACAGTTCAAAACTCCCCACCAGGGGGAAAATGGCCCTGTATGCAATATTTTAAAGCAAAATAGAACACGAAGACACAGGATTAAAATGTATTTAATCATTTCTGAATATGTTACAAAGTATGGTCAATGTGGTGTACCCCATTTTCTGTAAGCAAGTTAAATCACATTACTGCATTTTCAACAGTAGTTCTTAGCATTCCAAGAGGAATGTTACGCCCATGTCGGTGTAACTCTTCTTCCAGTACAACCAACTTGTTCAGATTATCAATCTTAAACAGTGTGTTTGAGATAACACACATTGAACATGCTTTGGAGCACTCTTCGGGAACGATTAAACACATTTAAAACCAATGTCTTTGTATGCTATTTTATTTACCAATATTGCATACAAAGCCAATTCACCCCCTATGGTGAGTTTCTGAATTTTTTTGGCAGAAAAGAAATTTCTATGGCCTTCTTCAAACTATTATCAAGTTTAAAACATTTGGTACAGAAGTTTTCCTTCTATAAACATTTTAAAGTGAAACTTTAAGGTATCCGACTACGTTAAAAACATTGGTTATCAAACACACTCGCAAATGTTTTTTAAAATTATTATTTCTTGTTGTTCAGACATTCCTCTTCCCAAAACGGTTAATCTTTTCTAGGCAAAGGAGGGCCTGACTCATCACCCAAGGTCATATATTTTTCAGTTAAAATGTATTTTTAACTTCAATTTTTCCAAAAATTTAATTTTTATAAAAATTCTCCTCCGTTAAAATGATATCTGAGAAACTAATAGAGATATTTACATAAAATTTTTAACGTGTGTTTTAAACAATATGGACAATGAAATGAACCAAAAGTTTTATTGTTGGTGAAATACTTCTTCATTTAAAAGGGTTTTTAGAAAAATTAAGTAGTGAGTTTATGGTAAAAATGAATATATTCGTATATTTTTACCCATAACTTCTTTGCATCTAAAAATATTTTTTAGATTTTGGATCAGTTCATTCATCGTTATATTCTATAATTTATGTAGAAAGAAAAATAGGATGGCTGCATTACCATTTTGTGCAGATTGTTAACCGTTTTGATTAAATTTCAACAAAGTTTACTGCAAATTTTTCTATTTCTCAAAATAAATCATATTTTCAAATATTTTTTTTGCATTTATAGTGCTTATATTTAACAATATATCTAAAAATCATGAAAAGTTTTTAAAAAATCCAATTTTCCAAAATTTTTCTTTCGAACGTAGTTGGATACCTTAATCATAAATAACCTGTATGTCAATGTTCTATGAAAAATGACAAACAAAACTCTAAGATTGATAACAAAAAGAATTATTAAATGAAATTTAAATTAAATGAATAATTTTTTGCAATGGAAAATATAATCACATTTAATAAAATATGAAAATAATGATAACTTTAAAACATGTTCATAATGATGCATTTCAGACATAACTAAAGTATGAAAATTTTAATAAGGAACACCTTTCCATTGAAAAAGTCTAGCACAAGCAGAATTGCATTCCTTTTACAATTTATGAAATGTTTTAAAATTCTTAGAGACAAGTTTAGTTTCTGCTAAGTTACATTTTAGTTTCGCGTTTTCCTTGTTTTTATTATAACTGAGTTTAAAAATTTCTATTCGTTGGATTTTTCATAGAAATGTTTTTAGGGAAATGATGAGACTTCGTTAGCAAACTTCAAGTTAAACAAAGATTCAACTATATACGCTTTCGCAGAAATAAAAACAGAAATGAATTTTTCGATAAAAGTTATAGTTCATAGAAAAAATACAACTGAATTAAATGAAAAATATTTTCTCCAAAATAGACAGAAACTATGTTCAAAACCTGAGAAACTGAAAATATTTAATAGATTTTTGGCATTTATTTTGTCGTTTCTAAACATTTTTTGAATATCAGAATTTTTTTTGTTTTTATTTATTTTAAAACAAATTTATTAAGGGCTTGTGGTGACATCTTAATAAGCCAGTCATTGCCACTAAACATCAGTCATCATTTTTGTATAGGGTATATATTACTCGGCTGCAAACCATAAGATCGCGAGTTCGATACTTGGCGTAATTCAACTTCCACATTGGCACAATTACAGTCAACTCCATCGGCAAATTGGTAACCTCGTATTATGAACGTTCAAAACAGCTGCCATGGCGCCACGTCCCCGCAGGAAACGCAACCAACACGAAGTCGTTAGACTCACTTGACGCAACATTCAAAATCGTCAGACTCACTTGACGCAACAATCAAAGCCTTCAGACTCACTTGACGTAACAATCGAAGCCTTCAGACTCACTTGCTGCAACAATCAAAGTTGTCAGACTCACTTCACGCAGCAATGAAAGTCGTCAGATTCCCTTGAAGCAGCAACAACGCTCTCTTCGCTCGCCATAGCGTTTGGTGGTACCGAAACATTCTATTCGCTCGCCATGACACTTGGCGCTATAAAAATAGTTCGTCTCTGTAGACTCACTGGTAGGGGGTATTGTAGTGACATCTTAATAAGCCAGTAACAGCCACTAGACATCAGCGTACGCTTTTGTTGAATGGATAAGTTGCTGGACTTCAAAGTCAAACATCGTAGATTCGATCCTTGAAGGAATTCAACCTCAATTCCGCTAACACCACCACCACAAGGTTAATTTCAAATTCCCACCCAACAAAATTTTCTAATTTCTTTCAGAAGTCTGTCTTTTAAACTTTCTTTGCAAGATACTGGAAATTTCCATCGTGGCATTTAGTAAGCGGAAAGTTATCCTCAAAATAGGTGTACTTTAAATTGGTTTTTGCTGGAACTCTTTTCAGGACTATTATGTGGTAAGGAATGTAGCTGTCAAAAAAATCAAATGTCACAATCCTTATAAAAAGGTTTGAACTTATCATTTTGTTGTTTGTTGTGGTTTGTTTCTTGTTTATTTTTTAATATCTAAACTGATATTTTTTTGCTAATAAAACTGATAATGATTGGAGAAATTTAGAAGAGAATGGCAGTGAAAATTTTGTGCGGAGCTTAGCATGTAAATTTGTATGATAGTGGATAGTTTCATCATTGTGTTTTTTGATTATTTTATATTTTTTACTGGGATTTCTTAAACGTTTTCCCTTTAATCTAGAGCATAATTTATATCGCCATGATTTATCCCTCCCCCGCAGAAAGAGAAAAAATCATGCAAAGTAGGGTTAATCAATCTGATTAAGGTTCCAATAAGGTTGATAGAAATTTTACGGATACTGAAAAGAGCGCAATAAACATTCAAAGTTTAAATTACTTCTTCTTTCAAGAGTCACATTGCACTTCAAACAGCTGTACTGTAAATTGGTTATTAAGGGTTAAGTAGATTAAGGTTAATCAAAATAAGGACCCGTATTTTGATGTTTCTAACTCTTTATGCTTATATTTCAAAACTCATTATTTATTACTAAAGTTTACTTAAGCAGTTGAGTAAGTTTATTCCTGAGAAAGAAAATGTATTTCAGCTAATTCAAAAATGAAAATGTATTGGCAGTTTGCAAGCCAGACCATTTGACTTAGATATGCAAATTTTGACACCTACATAAATTGGAGGGCGGATATTTTCATATCAAAATGATTTTTTTTTGAAATTTTAGTTATCATTTAAACTAATACAAAACTAAGACAAATTTTTAGCATTTTCACGCGATAACTTCTAAAAATATTAATGAACAAAAACTAAAACTAAAACTAAAATCATACCACCAAACTATAACTAAAACAAAAACTATACCGCTAAACTAAAACTAAAACTATACCACTGAACTGAAACTAAAACTATACCGCTAAACTAAAACTATACCACTGAACTGAAACTAAAACTATACCGCTAAACTAAAACCATACCACTGAACTGAAACTAAAACTATACCGCTAAACTGAAACTATACCACTGAACTGAAACTAAAACTATACCGCTAAACTAAAACTATGCCACTGAACTGAAACTAAAACTATACCGCTAAACTAAAACTAAAACTATACCGCTTCAGTTTTTTTAAATTGACTTTTGTAATGACACCATTTAAATACTCGTGCAATTTTTTTCTTGAATTTTTGAATTTTTAAAAATTATTCTTTGTCTAATTTACAACGCTAATTTGAAAAATTTTCAGCTGTTTAAACCGTTTTCATTGTTTCATTAACGATCTAATCAGGTGAGTATCATTCATTGCTGAATGCTAAAACTGAAGGATTTCTTTTAGTATCTGTTTAATATATATGAATGAACAGAAACAAAATTACATTTTCGCAAAATTTTTAAAAGATAGACGAAAATGTTGTTGCTTTTTTAGTAGATTATTGTGTACATCCATGTGCATGATGTTAAATTCAGCCTAAAAAGATTAAAATATATCTCTAACATCAGATAATTTGGCAAAATCATAGGTATGAAATTATAACTGAACTATTTATCTGAAATCAAACATAATCAATATTTCCACAGAACAGTTAGTATTTTTTGTGAGAAAGTTTAGAATTTAGAAAAAGAAACTTATTTAGTTTCAAAATGCGCGTGCTAAATTCAAGATGGCTTATGTTTAAATTATGATTTCAATTGAAATTGCAATTAAGATTCATTTTCTAAAGTAAGCAATGGCGAACACTTTTTAAAGTACATTGACTTTCAGCCTTTCCTACTGGATAATTATTTGTAAGAAACTATATTATCTTTCTTCCAGCTTTAAAATTACTATCTTATTGCAGGACATTGAATATCTTGTAGAATCAAATAAATTTTCATTGAATCATTCCTTGATTAATTACTTAAATGATGAAATGCACAGAATTTCAGCTTATTCTATTATATACAGAAAAATTCTAAATCAACGTGAGTTTCTAATTTCTATCTTCATAGTTTTAATGAAATGTTTAGTTAAAGAAAATAAATTCGTAAACTTGCCACTTCACTTCCATTCCAAATTGATATTCAAATTAGAGTTGAGATTACAAAACATGAAGTAGATTCATAACATACGAATGGAATAATGAAAGGATGAACTATAATTGTACAAATTACGTATCTATCAAAATGTGAAGTTTAAAAATACAGCTTTAAGAGCAAATTTCATAAAATATTTAATTAGAATTTCAGTTAGCCATTGATTCCTCCTATCAGCTAATTGCTGACAGCAACTAATTCAGTATTTCTGCATGTTTCTAATTATATTTAGTTATATTAATCTGAAATTGAAGCACCACATGTTAAGGAAATTAAACATTCTTTCTTAGGAATTAAAATATACGTTGGAACCGAATTAACCTTAGCGAAACGCAAATGTAAATTTAATATTTATCTAATTAACCTTTTAACCGAACTTTTAAAATTCGTTTAGATATCATTGGAACATTTTGAATAAATAATTTAGCCATTAAATCTCAGCTTGGTGTACTCTAATTAAATCTAAGAGGATTTACTTATGGATAATCAAACAGAGCACTAAGCATTAAAAGAATTTCGATTAATTAATGGAATATTTAGCTTCAAAATATAGCGATATTATTTACCTTTTCCTTACAAGAGTTGCAGATGGTCTAAACCAAGCGATTTTTTACTCTTTCGTGTATGAAGTTTGAACAGAAAAAAATATTACAATCGTTAAAAAGTCTAGCAATTAAACAAACGAGTTTATTTTTTACTTTCTTGAATATGAAGTTTACAGAGAAAAAATATTACAACCATAAAAAAATCTACATAGAATATTTGCTGAATTGGCATGTTTTGGATTGTCTCTCATAGAAAAAACAACTTTTACGGACTTTCAACTTTCTCCCAAAATGTTCGTACATTGTAAAACTTGAAGAGAAGTTCGCCTTCCTAAATTGAATTCGAATATGGAATCAACAATATTTTCATGTAATTTCCAAATGATTTATTTCTTACAAAAAAGTTAGTATATTGAAAAATTTTCAAACAAATTAATAAAAAAAATTATTTGTTGTATTTTTCTTAACTATTTGGAGATACTTTAAAAATCTTTTTTTAAAATCTAAGTTTAATTATTTTTCTAAGTTGTATTTATTATTTCAAAATAGGTCGTAGTTTTAAGAAAACAACAAACAGCATTAAACGGATGAAACTATGATTATTTTTTATTGTGATGTTAAAAATTAAATCTGCATACTGGTAAATTATAATTTGATCCTATTCTGAAATACAATATTTAATAAAGCCTTTAAAGAAGAAAATCGAGTTGAAAATAAAGTAAGAAAAGTAAATTTAGCTAAGTCAGTCAACAAAATAAGACATGTATAGTTAACAGATTTCAGAAAATTCCGTTTTAAGTGTAATAAAGATTTCTATAGAATTTACCAGAATGGGCTCTAGTTCATTTTCAAATCTACTCATTGAGTATGTAGATTAGAAGGATTAAGAAGAAATTCAGTCAACAGAAAAGCTTTTGTTTGAACCAAAATTTGAAAACTTAGATTAATAAGATCGAAACGTAGTGGAATGTTTTATTTGTAGATAAAAGTTTTTTCTTTTGTGTGTGATGGGCGCAGTTTTACAATTTTGGGTTTAAATGGAAATTCCATTTTCCAGCAGGACAAAGATCCCAAACAGAATGCATATTTAATACTATTATACGAGGAATGGTTGCCAAGTCGAAAATCGCCCCAGAATTAATAAACTCCGATAAACTTGGGGGTCTGGGGTTTTTGGCCACGAGGAATCGATTGGCGTCAGTTTTGAAGCGCTACGGTCGAGCAGTTCGGAGTTCCAGATAGAATAATTTCAAACTTCATTAGTTCGCCATAATGGTTACTTAAATTTTCAAGCGGTAACGTGCTGCCATCTATAGCCAATATGGCGAACTAATAAAGTTTTATGTTTATGCTGTTATAGGTTTATAATATGTTTCTTATGTATGTATATATGTTTGGTTTTTCTAAATAAATTTGTCAAAAATATTGAACTTCAACACACTTCAATCTTTACCTTTACTTTACCTTTGTATAGAACAGTTCCCTTTCCAAACTCTAACTTTGTTTAGAATAGTTTACAATGGTGCACTTTAACCGGTTATCTTTTCCTCAATGGTTTCACAAATTTTCTTATGGCATGTATTGTTTTGATAAATCACAATTGAAAATTTAAATCTTCGAGTTAGCTTCTATACCTGTTTTCTCCGAGTGGAGCTCGGTCACCCGCTGGTAACGTTAAAATAAGGAGTAGTTTTCATTATGAAAGCAGTTGCATACACTGCCACTGTACTTCTACATCGATGCCGTTGAATATTCTAGGATTATACTTGAAAAAAAGGTTCGAAAACATAAAATAAAAAAAATCAATTTAAAATAAGTATTGAAAGAAAAATGGAGTAAAAAAATTCAGAACTATCAAAAATTGGTACCTCGACATTTAGAGATTATTCTAAGAGCCAAAATTTATGCAACTAATTACTTACACATTCTTTGGTTGAGAAATATTAAAAAAATTTCTTTGGTGTACTTTCAATTTTTTGAGTCAAAATTCTGCGTATGTTTATTTAAAATGCATCTGAAACTTTTCAATTTTGAGGTGTTTCTTTGAGTTTCCTTTATTTTTTACTTTAAATTAAGTCATTATCTATGTGTAAAAATAAAAACGTTTGTACTTCTCGGTAATGTGTGATTTATATTGAAAGTTGGATTTAGCAAGTAAAAGTATAGTGTGCTGTTAATTTTTTGAGCCTCTGCAAATTGGGTTAAGTTCGGACACATTAGATAGAAAATTAGATGCTACATTTCCTTATTTCGCACAAAATATTATTTTTAATTTGTTATTTAATTATTAATTTATTAATGAAATTAAACTTATCTAATAAGTTAATTGAATCAGTGTTTCAGCCAATCTGAATCCTAAAAATATTTTAATATACCAAGACTAGAAAAAAATGGCTCTTTAAAGAGTTAAAGTATTGAAAGACAATCAACGAAATAATTCAGGAAATTAAGTCAACTAAAAAAACATGTACTTGGCAGTAATCTATTTTTAACCTGTTAACAAGGGGTTTTATTTTTAAAAGTTTCTCAAGCAGTGCGAAATCGAAATCAAGCATTGTTATATGTATACATCGAATAAAATGTAAATAGTTGCACAGTAAATTTTGCGCAAAAATAAGAATAAAACTAATAAACATCTATTTTCCCTTAATAAAAAATTAACGATTTATTACCAAACAATGTTGTGCTAATTAAAATTTCAAACATTCCATAAAATACTGCCAAAAAATTCTAAAGATGAGAATGTAAATATCGATGGTATAGCCGATATGAAATTAGCAATATGTGTCGATTTCCATTTGTACTTAATCTACAATAGTTAAAAATTACAATGACAGTTTTTTAAGTAAATAGGTATCGCAATTTTCCCAGGAGCCAAAAATTATTTAGGGACTTTACTGTTTACTTATTTAAATCATCTGATTGCAATAGATATCAGGAAATATTCGACAAGCAAAAAAAGGGCAATGAATCACAGATATACAAAGAATACATGGGAAATAGGGTTGGGAATAGCGGTACATTTAAGGCGAATAGTTTCTATGCTAAAAAATTCAATTTTTTTTTTTAATTTACATCAAGATTTCTATTATATTAAGACAGCAAACCATTAAATTGCATTTGCAACATGTCTTACTGAAAATTTCAGTTTTTATACTGAATGGAAAATTTTCATTTCGTATGATGTATTAGGTTGTTCGGAAAGTAATTTCGTTTTTTCCTGACAAAGGATTTAATTGCATTTTTCGCACCCAATTTCATACTTAAACCGCAAAATCCTTTTATGTTTTAAGAGCTGATATAGCAAGGCTTGAGTGTGAAAAAGTGCAGCTGATTCTTCGCAGGAGTTTTTGGATGGTGCCTTTTTAAATATGGAGAGCAATAAACAGCATTTTCGTCATTTTTTTCTTTTTTGCTATAAAAGGTAAAAATGCTATTCAAGCCAGAAATAAATTAGCCAATATGTGTGGAGAAGATGTGTTAACAGTACATCAGTACCAGAACTGATTTGCAAAATTTTTCCTTCAAATGAGGAGGCCAAAAACCACCTCGATCAGTTTTTTTTACAGCAAAGACCAAAACTTTTATGAGCGTGTAATCATGTTACTACCAAAAGGTATTAGACCAGAATGGCAATTTTATAATTTAATAAATAATTTATTCATTAAACGAAAATTTCTTTTCATTTTGACACAAAAATACGAAATGACTTTCCGAACGACCCAATATATATATGTTGACAGGCATTAAAAATGATTTGAATTGACATATATTTGAGCCAAATAAATTTAATTTATTAAAAGAAATACCCACAAAACTTGCAACTAAAATGCCTCGAAAGTAGTTTTAACATAGTTCTAAACGTTTGCTTTTCTGAAAACACAGACGAAATAAATAAAAAAAACACTTTTATGATTATTCTGAAAGAAAAAAGATTGTCATATTGAATATTTTATTCAAATCAATGATACAGAAGTTTCGATTTTATTGATTTGCATTTTTTTATTATTTTGAGACAAAATGCATATATTTAAAAAAACAAAAAGCAAGAAAGCTTATATTACATTATGCTATTTTCCATACTTTATTTATTCAAGCATTATTGTTTAAGAAAGTATTTTAAAAATATTTCTCTGCACGAATTCATAGGTGCAATTCTTTTTTATCTATATTAAAATTTCACATAATTCTTCGAATGTTAGTCCGTCTTTCTAGGATTTTTTTAACAAAATAAATTTTAAAACAGATTACTCAAATGATAAAATATATTTATGACAGACACTATGTATATGTCTGACACAAATTCGATTCTTTTATTTTGACACCTTTAAACAAACTGATATAGAATTCGTTTAAATTTATGATTTATTGTCATCCACTGTTGTATCGAACAAAACATGTCACAAAATTATCACGATTTACTGTCACAAAGTTTTTTTTTTCAGGCAAGATCTTCTTCAAGATTAAATAATTCTGAAATGAAATAGAAATAACTTTCCAAACATTAATAATAAAAAATTGAGACCTATTTCCCAACAATACTTTTTTTGACGATTTGAAAAGGTTTCCTAGAAGATACGTTCTTTTATTCTTTGATATCTGACAAAAATGCTTTTTGATAAGATAACAGAAGTAAATAAAAGAAGGAAAAAATTTTCATTCTATCCTGAAGTACAACCATTAATACTCTGAAGAGAAAAATGGGGAACAAAAGGACTCAATTGAACAAAATTGATAAGCTCAAATGTCTTTTAGCCGAAATGAATGCCATGTCTGTGTCTTTTGTTTCACAGATTACTTCAATTTTGTTTTCCCTTTATCACAAGGAAAAAAAATTCAGCTCTGGTTTTTTAATAAAATAGACGAGCTTTAAAAGAATATTTTTAAAAGGGATTTTTTTAAACAATAAAATGATAATACCGATGGAGAAGATATGAAATATAAACTAACGAATGTCAGCCACTTCAGTGCTAATGGCACCCTAACTTAATATTATTATGGTGATTTTTATTTTATGATAATTTTTGAATATTTTGAATATTTTTGGCGATTTGGAGTTATTTTTTAATTCCAAACCACACCTCCCTTTCTAGGGATCATATGATCCCTTTCTGATTTGGTAAAGAAATAAGTGGACTTCCTTTTCAAAGAAAAAAAAATTACACAGCAATTCATTTGAAAAAAAAACCCCAAATGATAAATTTCAAAAATATATAGCATAATAGAAATGAAAAAAAAAAACTAGGATGAAGAATATCTGGAGTACAATAAAATGTGGCGATTTGGAGTCCGAATCTAACTTCAAACACTTATTAGTGAAATTAGAAAATTAGGAGTCTGGCGATATTTCCAGAAAATTCCTTCGCCAAATTTTAAAAGGTGGTCAGTTGCTCTAGAAACTAGAGTCAGAGTTGCTAAAAGTCTCGGTAAAGCTGGCAAATTCTGTAATAAATGCTATTCTTGCTATGGTATAAAAATCGTTTGCTTTCTATTTTATGGGAAATGTACAAGCATATTTCTTCTCACTTTTGAATTTATAAAATTTTAGAGTAAAAAACCGTCTGCAAATTAAATTATTTTATTCAAGGAATGTAAGCTATTATTTGCACTTCAGTCCTTAAGGGAATGATGTAACAAATTACAAGAATATTTATTTCATTATACGTTTTTAAAATCTGAAAAAATTTAATAATTCATTGAATACAGGAAATAAATTTTTGGTGAATCAATACCTGCATGAATCGGCATTGAAAAGAGATTTGAAGTAGATATTCAAATGTGTACTGGTATTTTTAGATAATTGTTGTGATAGTAAAACTAAGCTTCTGAGTCAAATTTTCATTTTTTTTATTTATCTCAAAAATATTTTTAAAGCTTTATTTATGATCCAAAATTTTGATCTCCTATTCAATTAAATTCCTAAACATATTTTAAATGTAGTGTAATAAGCCTATTGAAATCATATATAATACATACATATCCACCAGTCAAATAGTAATACTATTTTTTCAGAAACATTAGAATAATCATTTGCACTATTCTTCAGCTCTATTTTAATGATGTTAATTTCATCATTAATTATGTTCAATTATTAATGGTGACATTTAATTTCAAGTTCTTTTAGAAATAAAATAGAAACAGAATCTTTATGCTAGAATAGCTTTGAATGAATTTATTAGAAATATTTTCCTACATTATTTCGGTATAAATTTGATATCTCTTTTAATATTTGATTTAAGAAGAGAAGTGCCGTAATTGCTAAAATGCATTAGGAATTTCTTTTCCCTTTTCTGCGTTTTAATATCTTTAAAAGAAAAAGCAAATTTATTCAAGTTCCTCTTATTAAACTATTTAATTAAAAGTCAAATAATGATTCTACTTTTTTGATTAGCTCAATGCTTATTAAAAAGATATTTGATTTGTTAAAAGAAGATGAAAACTACTAGAAACTATCAACAAAATCTTCAACGAAGGAATAAATATTTCATCTCAAATATTAGTTCTCCACTTTTATTATTTTAATTGAAAGATGCAGTTGAAATTTATTGATTAGTGGAAAGTCGAAGCTTTTGGGAATTAATTATCTTGAAATTTCAGAACACATTTTCAGCTTTTTATTATAATATAGAAATAAAAATTAAATTCTGATTAAATTTTATAAGTTCATATAAGTTAATTTTATTAATGTCATAAATATTGTATACATGTTTTGGATTATATTTCATAATGTTTTATGCAGAAAGAAACTGGTACTAACTAATTAATAGGAAAAATACCTGATTTAGCAAATAAACAAATCAGCTTTCCAAAGGGAACTAAAATTCGATAACATATTATCATTTTTGCAATGATATTATGCTTCACCAACTACTGCATTTGTTTAGAAAACACTTTGATGTATTTATCATGATTTTATGAGCTGTACAATATAAATATGGACATTGTATTAGGCGATATTTTAAAAATTGTTTAGTTTAGTTATATTAACTTCCCATTTCAAAGCAACACCAGGGATACTTTGGGATGGACCTCGTCATTTTGAGCCGCGGTCAAATGATGAGGACGACACTTGAGCTGGCATTCCGATATCCAAACTTCCAACAGATTTAACTTGCACCAGAGCATCTTACATTACAATTCTTTGGTGGAATCAAATATCAAAACTTGAAGCACTTCGATTTCGAAGCCGAGACTTTACCACCAAATCAACACGTCTTTTTCTAAATCTTGAAGTGCTCGTGAGAAATTTTATATGATATTTTCAAATCACTTAATACGGGTGTTGAAACTTTAAAAGTGGCAACACTGCTGTAAAAACCAATCCAAAAAATGTCACAAATGCCGCAAGTTTGCTATATACCTACCTTTCCTTTCATCAAAAATACTCGTACTTTCTACGTCATGCGCATGCGGAGTAACGCGAAGAACTGATCCTTGCATTAACTTGCGATCTAAAGTAAGTCTTGTCAGGAGGATTTCAAAATAAAAACAACGAAGTTAAAATTCAATGTGAAGCGGCAAAAGTTGTACATTTTCATTACACTGGATGAGATTTGGACCAGATCGTACCAGCCAAAATTGAAACTCAAATCAAAAGAATGGTGGTATTTTGGGTCACCAAGACGTTCAAAATTTTTTCAGAACCCCAACCCTGTGAAATTTATACTGATTCTCGTTTACAACAGTGTCATCCTAAAGTATAGCGTTCCCCCATAGTAGACCATCCAGAGATTCTAGCGGCTGTAGACCGATCCATTCGAACTATCAACAGAGCAGACGCTGCTACAGGTGTTCTGCGACTTCTACATCGTTGGAAAAGGGTTGTACACAGTGCTGGCGACTATATTAAAGGACTGTAAAACATGGGGACAGGAATCGCTTTTGTATTGCATCTAAATAAATAATTGCCACCATTAAAGTTCCTATCTTCGTATTAATCTAATACATAGTAGTTCGTTAAAGCTTATTAAGCCATCTTACCTCTACCAAAGCTTTGAGCATACGTAATACTTTCTAGTCGCTCATATTTCAACCCTAGATATTACTGCCTATATTAAGGCTATATTAAACAGAAGGATCCTTGCCTTCTCATGTACTATTTATATTAACAAGACAACTTTTATCCTTTCCTCACTCATCCGTCTATCACTGTCAAAGCTTTTTGCGACTTCTACATCGTTGGAAAAGGGTTGTAAAAGGTTGGCGACTATATCGAAGGATTGTAAAACATGGAGACATGAACGGTTTTTGTATTCCAACTAAATAAATAGTTGCCACAGTTAAAGTTCCAACCCTCGTATAAACATCGAAACAAGATTTTGGATTAGTTGACTTTAGAATCACCAAAGATACTATAGTAACCAATCTAAAATTGCCACTAATTTAAAGGAATAAAAACTGCTCTTACTGATAACGAAACGAAACTTTCTAAGCGGAGCTATATTAATTTTTTAAAATATTGACAGTTTTGCAATGGCATCATGTTATGTTATATTTACCTTGTACTTGTATCGATTTGGCAACGCTTTGCAATTTTTTGCCAAGATTTTATGAGTAGTGGAGAGGACTATTTAACTTATTAGGCGATATTTTTTGACAAAAAAGGAAAAAACGATGAATTCATTAGAAATTTTACATGAAATTTTTAGACAATTTTACATATATATCGCAATTAAAATTTGAACAGGGTGAGTTCAGAATTTCAAACGCTATAAATGGTATCAAACAACAACAATGGTTAAAAATGTAACACAACATCCAGAAAAAAGAACTAATGGATTCCTTTCATTCAATAAACTCAGGAATAAAAGTGAGTTTTGATAAGTGCAACTAATCTGTTGACATTATTAATAATGATTGCTTGTGTATCTGTGTCTAGGCTTTTACATGTGTGTGTTGGAGAGTTTAAAGCCGAATAGTTCATCTTACAGGTAAATAGCTTGGTACACATATATTGTTACGTATTTCCTATCCGTTGGGTTCGTTTTTGTAGTGGACGTATGGCGTGTAAACAATGAACAGTCCTTTAGTAAGAAGGAACAACGTCAACATACAACCGAGACGAATACTCAGTGCAGCTCAACAGCAATCTACGACAGACAAACAGTAGCCCACACGTAGAAATCCAGTAGTAACAACATCCATAAGCAGACAAAGCGGCCTGACAGAATCCAGCAGGAGAGGGGATCTTCAGAGCTTCGTTTTATGGTCTCTCTAGATGGCTGAAACTACTCACCTGTCTCTTCTAGCGTTAGCTGTCGACTCACTACTTCACACAACTCAATACTCGACGACTGGATACGACACACGGCAATTCAGTACTCCGCCATTGCTTCGATTTGCTCGATTGACCAGCCGATAGAATATTGGTTGATAACCTGGATGTGAACGCCTATAACCTTCATTCCTTCATGCTGTTGGGCAAATGCATAACAAAGTAATCTAAATACCAAACGACTGACTGATGGACAGTACTGTTCACCTACCATTGGAACATGTCATGTGACACCATGCGATTTTTCCACAAAAAAGAAGTTAACTTTCTTATTTTATGTTTGGTGTAAATATAAAAATGTTTGTTATATTTACACAAAAGAGCCAAATATAAACACATTTGATTCCCATTTATATATACATATTGGATTTGTCACTCCAGTTACGTACTCCTTTGGCTTACAATGCGACAGTCTTCAGACAGGTTTAATCTTTTTTATAGTTTTTATATTAAAAAATTAAATGCCAGATACTCATGTACCTGTTATTTATAAAGGGATAGTGACTCTAACTGCTTCAAATGTTACGGTCGATAAAAATATAGGTAAACAAGTTTTAAATATTTTAGTGGAAGATTAAATAATGATTCATTTAACTTAACTTTAATCATTATAACTTTTAATTTAAAGATTTAATTTTTAATTAAATATTGATTTTTAATTAATATTCACATAAAATAAAATGAAAGCATATTTCACAGAAATAAAATAAAAATATTTTTTCACTTGCGCACTAAAAATTGAAATTAAAACCCCCACAATTTTATTATTAGACCATAGTTATTAATATATTTTGAAGAATTACGTTATGAACTTTTAATTTTTATAACTGTGTTATACATTTCTATAACTGGTAAAATATCTTCATTTTTATACGGTATTTTTTAGCTGGCACATTTTACCTTGTATAACAATGAGTAAGTCTGGTGTATTAAATAGTCGATCAGTTATTTTAGAATGTGTATCATGACATTTTTATATAATTAAAATAATCACGCAATATACAATATGACAATAAAAGTTTTAATTAAAAATACGGAACAAAATAATATTGGGAAACTTGAATTCGAAAAGTTTCATTGAAAAACTCTCATGTTTAATAAGCAGAAATTTATACACCAAATTGAATGTACCTAATTAAAATGGAAGTTCAGAATCGAGTCGTTTCTTACTAAGCCCAACATGTAATTTTCCTAAAAAAGCAATTTCTTCACAAAGTTTTATATCTGTATCTCAAACTTAATTAAATATAAAAAAGAGAAAGAGAGAGAGACTCAAAGTCTATTAGACAAGGGGAAATAATTAAAATCACAAAAAGAAAATGGCGGACAAAAGATAAGAATTTAAAAAAATAGTCATTCTCTTACGTCCTGAGATTAATTTCAAAACTTAAATAATTTGTATTTTCCTGCGACAATCCGTGTTTCGGATTTTCCTTTCTTCAACTTTCTTTTGATAAAAAAAGAAGGAAAAAAAATAAGAATATTTAATTTCCAAGAACGAAGCAGCTGAATGTTTTAGGCTTAGTGGAATTTTTTTTTTCTTTGTCCATTCTACTATCCCATGCACGGACGTAATGAAAAATCCAGTGAAACTGACTACCAGTAAAAGGTGAAGCCAAGTTCCATGTAATATGCATGATTTCTTGTCCATTGTAATGTGAGATAGAAGATCTGAAATTCGAATGTCACTTTTAAATATTTCAGACGAAATATTCGAAAACAGTAAGAAATATTTTATGCCTTCGCAAAATCTTTATTTTAAACACACGGTGAATATATTTTCACAGAGTACATTGTTTTGCATAAATTCTTAGAAGAATGTTTATTTCAAAATATTAAATTTGCGAATTTGAAAAATTATTATTTTAAATTTAATATTATTCCAAACATTTACGATATATTATAAAGCATTGTTATTTGATTTCATTTGGAATTTGGATATATGATATTCATCACAATCCTCGGAATGTGTGCATGAAATATAAAAGATTTCAAATTTTTGATGATTATGTTAGATTTCCAGAATACAGTGCTGAATTTGTAAGCTAAATTATCTCATTTTAAATGTTTATTATGAAGAATTTAGATTATTAAAGTGAGATAAGATTATTTCAAATTTAGATGCATAGAAGGTAATATCAATAAATAAAATCAGGTATTCAGTATAATGGATATGTATTTTGCCTTTCTTAATTTACTGATAATAAAGATGTGTGTGTGTGTGTATTTGCAACCGTATGCGTATGTTGGAGCCCTATTTTATTCAAAATGATATGTCTGAAATTTAAATTTCAACATTTGAAATGAATATATCAATTTTGAAAATAAATATTATTTGCCGAAAATAACATTATGTTATTATCGTTAGATTATCAAAGCAGAATGAGATGATTTCATATTTAGATTTATGGATGGTAATATCAATAAATAAAATCATGAATATAATTGAAGGAATAGCAGTATCTTTTTTAATTGTATTAATAATAAAGATGATTGTATGTTTGTGTATGTTTTCCTCTGTATGAGTATGTTGGCGCTATAAAGAGAACATTATTAGATCTTCAGCTGACAAATTTGCTTTCTAGTTTGCGAATATGCGCCTCCGATAGATTTAAAAATGATTTAAATAAACGTTTTAATTAACTAAGATTAAGCGAAATTTTTGAAGTTTTCTGTATTAACTCTTGAAGATATGAATGCATAAAACAGATTTTTACACTATATTAACACATTCATTGCCAAGGATTAATTAGATAAAAACGCCATGAAAAGACAAATATCAATTACTCCAGGTGTTTTATTGCTTATTTGTATACAAAAAATAAGTGAAAAAAGTAATTGTTTTCTTTCAGATATGTATTGGAACGCTCAACTTGTCTAAAGTGGCATAAGATTCAAATTTTAGCCGAAAGAAGTTTGTGATTGGAAATGTCTGAAAGTCGAGTTATCTCGTCTATAGTGTTGAAATTGTTAGTCTTTAAAAATTATTTGTATAATAAAAGTTAATTGTTGTAGGAACTTGACATTTTTAAAATTTATTACATTTTGTGAATTTTGATAATTTTTTCTTTCTTATATGCATAGCAAAGAATGTGTAATAATCATCAAAAATTTCAAATTCAAGATTTTGATCGCAAGTTTTCAGACCTCTCTCTCTGTGTAAACAAGAATAATTCAAAATCCTTTTGTGCAAATAAGCCGATATTTTCTAAATTAAATAGCAACCCAATTCATCGAAGTCCATCAAATCCTCTTTAAAATATTCATTATCAGGAGGTCTGTCTTACTGTTTGAATGCCAATAAATTCGATAGTTACTTTGAGTATAATAAACAATATTATTTCTTTATAAAGATTCTTTATAACTTAAACGGGAATAGCTGGCAATGAAGAGGCGGATCATGCTGCAAAAACTGCATCTTCTCTCTTGTATCACAGAATTCCATAGAGTGATGTAAATAAATCTTTTGCTAATGGCAGTTTTTCTTGGATATGCAGATAGAGAATAAACTGCATTCTATTAAACCTGTCATTGGCACATGGCCAGTTTTACCAATGTGTGGGGATGATGTTAAATTGTCTCGCCTACGTATGGGACGTACTCGGATTACCCACAAGTACCTACTATTCGGAGAAAGGGCACCTATGCCACACCGAATTGACAGTTAGTCATATCTTGACTGAATGCCCAGCTTTTGACACCCATCGCCACCACTTTTTTCACTCATCAAGTGTAACTCTCCCAGAATTAGTGGAAAAGAATCATCATCCAAACATCTTTAAATTTTTAATTGATATACACCTTTTACCAAATATTTAACTGAAACCATTTCTTTCTTGATTTTTTTTATCTTTGTCAGTTTTAGCTTTTTTACATTAATTTTTACCTGAAAATATAATTTTATACGACGTTTAAAAATTAACTAAAGTTTTACCTTTTACCATAAGAATGGCGCAGTATGGCCAAGAATGGCTCTTGTGCCGAAAAACCCAAATTAACCAACCAACCAACCATTTATAACTTGATACCATTGTTAGCCCTTCTTAAAATCCACTGTCATCTTGTTGAATTTAAATTAAAGGACATTTTAACCGTGACATATGTTTTATCATCAAGACGTATTCTATTTATACCAATAATAATCATAAATACATGGAAAATAATTTGAAATAAGAAGCATAATTAAATGAAATTCAAACACAATCCCACGCAAAAGATACTAGAAACTTTTGTAATTTATATTTTTGTTGGTCTCTGGGTTTCCTGTTTAGCAATGAATTCGTTGAAATTAAATTTTTCAATTAGAGTGTAAACGAATGAAAAAGCAATTTATTATTCGGAAAGTAAAATATGGTACATGAGATTTACAAATATATTTCAGTTTCAAAGATTTAATATTGTGTTGCAAAAATGGAAAAAAAAGAAAGATAAGCTATTTTTGCAAAGTATTTTTTCCAGGAAGAAAGGTTACTTTTCAACTTTAATTTAAAATTCTTTCCAAACTAAATGGAAGAATTTTGAGTATTTTCATTAAAATAAAAATAGAATTACTTAGTAAGATGGAAAAAAAAGAAAAATAAGCTATTTTCGCAAAGTATTTTTTCCAGGAAGAAAGGTAACTTTTCAACTTTATTTTAAAATTCTTTCCAAATTAAATGGAAGAATTTTGAGCATTTTCATTAAAATAAAAATAGAATTACTTAGTAAGATTTAGCTAGACTTTGTTTCGCTAAGAATGCCCACGAAATATTTTATAATAGGTTTTTAGAAAGTTTTCTATTATGCTATTATTTTCGTTTTTTTCAGAAACTGCTTCATATTTTCGACTTCCCAAACAAATAAAAATACAATTTATATTTATATATTTATTTCATTATCAAAATATCAATGTTTACTTCATTATGAAAATATCAATGTTAATTTCATTATCAAAATATCAATATTAATTTCATTATCAAAAATATTCACTTCAAGTATTTATTTCAAATATCAGAAACGTTATCAATGAGATGAAATAAATTAAAATATATTAAAAATAAAGAAATTTAATTTAATTCAGAGTGAAGAACAAAAATGATTTTTGAAAGAAATATGAATATTCTGTGCTGTTCTTAAATTTTTAATGAGTTGTTTTTAAACAATTTTTGAAAGATATTATATTTTCTAATAACAAAGGCACTACATACATTGGAAATGTATTGCTTTTGGGGATTTCTTAAAAAGATTAGCTCCTTAAAAATTAAGCTAAATACCGGTACTTTTGAACAATATCGTTCAATAATAAAAGAATTTAAAAACTATGTATTCAATAATATCAATTTACAATATCATATATATATATATATATATATATATATATTCTGCACTTACGTGAAGTTTATAGGCAAAATACAATTATCTAAAGTATAAAAGATGTTTTTGGCTCTATTTACAGCATCTATTAACCATGGATTAACCACCAAATAACTCGCCAAGAAGACATAGCAGATTCAGTAAAGGTGCTAAATTCAAGCTAAATTTAATATCTCGTAGCTATTGTATGTAAATGCAATGTAAGTCTTCCTCTGAGGTAATAGCTTTATTAGAGTATGCGAGAAAGTTTTAGGAGAACCAATCCTATAAGTTTGAAATTATAACTAAATATTTGATAACATTTTAGCATTTTTTGTGGTAACTTCCGAAAATGTTATAGTACAAATAATTTTGCACCATCTTAGTTTTTTAAAAAATTATCTTTCCAACTAGATTAAAGATTTTATGGAATAAATATATTTTCTATATTAAATCAATTTTAAAAAAGATATTTTAATCACATTTCTTATCATTATACGTGAGGAGTCTGAACGAATATTAAACGAATCACGAGATACAATAAATAGTTTGTTTCATTACCATTCTGAAAGGATACCAAGCATTACAATTCTAAAAGAATGCACAAATCGAATATATAAAAATGAATATTTGTTTGTAGAATAGAAAAATAAAAATAGAATGAATACCATTTATGCTTCTCGTTTACATGTCCTTTAGTTTCAATGAATGTATGCAATGCCAACAAGAAAATAAATGTCATTCGTTCTATCATTCTTAATTAAACAAGATAAATATTTCAAATTCCAAACGATATTTCCAAGATTATTTCTTCTGCGGTACTAACGAGCCAAGTACTAACTAGTATTTAAATAAATCACGCCATGTCATCATCAAAATTTATTCTCTAAATATTTACATTTTGTTATAAATATTTATTAATTTTTTTTATATATATTTTATTACAAAACTTTCTGAGACTTTTCTATTACTATTAATTAGAGAATAATCAACGAATAAAATTTAATAATTACAGTATATTTCCTTTAGTATTCTTTATCAAATGATAAAATATTTTAATTTCTTCGAAAATACTTCATTCTCTCGAAAATAAAAAAATAACATGCTCTCAGAAATATTGAGAAAAAATTGTAGAAAAAATAAAGTTTGTTTAAAGAAAAAAATTTGAGATTCTCCAAATCTTACATAATTATTCGTTACTAAATGATTTAAATACATTCAGAAATCTTTTCCTCTTGAATAGATTATCTCTGAAGGCCAATTAAAAGTTTTATTGTGAATTTTGGACAAAATACTTGTTATTCAACAAAACACATCATCTGGTAATTCTTATGACGCATACATTTCTCTCTTCAAAAACTTATTTTTGTTATTGAAAATGACGATGAGATAATAATAAGAACAATTACAAACTGTTGTTTAGAATGATCATTCTTTTAGCTCATTTAAAATTGAAATTTTGGAGGAATGCTTCAAGAAAAGTAATTTTAATTCTCCAGTGTTTAAGAGAAAGACGCTTAAATCGTAAGACTCATGCAAAGAAAATAAATTACACGTATGGATGAGAATTTTAATTGCGAAATCGAGAGAAATCTTGAAATGATGAATAAGTTTACTAAAATGAGTATATTTTTGTTACTAATGGAACTTTACATTGTTTATTTTAAATAATCTTATTTAACTTCATTTGAGTATTTAAATAATTTTTAGATGTGTTTTCAATAATAAACAATATAATACAAATAAACTATTTGAAAGTATAATATATTTTGAGAAATAGGAAAATTTGAAGTAAATTTTAATGAAATTTAACCAAAACGGTTAACACTCTATACAAAAATGCAATGCAGCAATCCTATTTTTTTCTAAGCAAGTTATAGAATGTAATGATGAGGGAAATGAACCGAAATCTAAGATACATTTTGGGATTTATAGAAGTTATGGGTAAAAATATATGTATATATACATTTTTTCATAAAGTTACAATTTAATTTTTCTCTAAATATCTATAAATAAAAAATTGTTGCACCAACACTAAAACTTTTGTTTCATTTTATTGCCCATATTATTTAAAACACACGCTGAAATTTTTATATAAATATCTCTACTAGTTTTTGAGATATCATGAGAATGGTGGAGAATTTTTATGAAAATTAAAGTTTTGAGAAAATGGAAGTCAAACACAAATTTTAACTGAGAAAATATGTGACCCTGGATGAAAGGTCAGTCTTTCCTTTTCCTAGAAGAGACAAACTGATTTGGAAAGAGGAAAGTCTGAACTACAAGAAATAATAATTCGCCAATGTGGTCGATAAACATTGTTTTTAACGTAGTCGGATACCTTAATAAATAAGGCATATCAATCTATTTATATGTAATTCATTAATAATAATTCATGATCAGTTCTGGTTAATACGTGATCTTTATTGGATGCATGATTTATCTTTTCTAGAATTCAGGATTTCAAATAAATTTTTTCGCAATATTATATCTGTGAAACTCTCTCTCCCTCTCTGTATTTTATATTATATATATATATATAACAAATCTAGTTCATTTAGAGAATTTAAAATAGAGTCAGCATGTATCAGTTTAGTTTAGTTTTATTAACGCCCCGTTTTAAAGCAGCTCGAGGGCTATTTTGGGACGGACCTCGCTATTTTGAACCATGGTCAGACGACGAGGACGACACCTGAACTGACACCGCCCTTTCCACACCAGCGGGAGGATGTTTGGCCTGACAGATTTAACGGGCAAGAGGATCCCTCACACGAAGGTTCTTCGGTGAAATCGAGTCTTGATTGGTTGGTTGTTGTTCTTTTATTGGCAAAAGAGCCAAAGTAAGCTATACGGCGCCAGATGCATGGTAATTTAAAAAATTCTACTATAACGATAATAATTTTTGCTCGAACAAAAGTTGCATTAAAAGTTTGCGTTCAAATTAAAGGAATTGAATCTTGAACCTGAAAACCTTACCACCAGGCCACCGTGGCCAGCATGTATCAGAAAATTTTGAAATATATCTTATTTTTTAGGAAATCTTTCTATAATCACCGCTTCTTGATGATAAATTTCTTTCTGCGGGACTAAACTTATTAAAGCTTGAAACTGGACCTTTTTGTTGATTATATAAGCAGATTTAGGGCACGTCAAATCTATTACGAATAAATGTTCTACCGTTGCAAAGAATCAGAAGCGCCAGTTCATGCATCATACTCTTCATCAGACCGTTGTTACAAATTTTGAGCCTGGATACTGTTTCAAAATAAGATGAAAGAGTAATAAACTAAACCAAACTAGTTTAATTTACTATTTTTACGAGAATTTTTAGTTAAATTTCTTAAAAGTGATATTTTAAAAGTAATTTTTATCGGAGGATTAATTTTAAAAGAATGTAAAATATCTGTATTTAACATTTTATTTTGTAGAATGACTGTTAGATTACACTATCTAATAATAAGAATAATAGATTCCATATTATTACACTATATAATATAGAATCTATAGATTATACATGATAGATTCAAATAAAATTTTAACCTTATGCCCCACACCTACAAATAATTTATTATCCACAAATACAGTATATGCCAAAGCCCTCCTGCATAATAAAATAACCCAAAATCAAAATAAATACTATAAAAAATAAATAAAGAAAACCTTAAGCGATATGTTAAATAAGAGAAACTATCATAGCTCTCAACAGATTATTTATTTGCAATATGAATGTTTGTTGCAGAACAAACAGTCGACCGATACATAAAAATTTGTCATTTATATAATTTTGGAATAATGTACATAATAGTAAAGAATAAATGTACTAAAAATTATCTATTAATTTTTCAGTTAAAATATCGATAGATTTATTCCTTATTTTACACAGAAGTTCTAATATTAATTCCATAAAAATTCGTAAAGTTAAATTAGGTATACAAAGTTAGAATTTATTAACTGTTATTAATTATTTTCATGATTGAACTTAGAAATTGAATCTAATCCAATTAAATTAACCAAATGAAATTTTTTTTCATAATGTTTTATTTCATTCAATTTTTTTATTTATCAATCTTTTTCAAATAAGTATTTTACTTTCATTCTAGGAGAATTAAATTTTATTAAAAGAAAAATAATTATATAATAGACATAAAAGTTAAAAAAATTGGAAAAATCGTCTGCGGTTGACATTAAATTGAAGTCAAACGAAAATAATAACACATATATATATAAAGCAAGAGGAAGAGATTAAAATAACTCTCAAAATGAAATGATGGAGAAATGTCATGAAAAATGTGTTGATACTGTTTTAGAAAATTGTTGCTGATAATACAAATAAAGAATTTCAGCAGAAGAATTAATTTTTCTAATGCGATGGTTTTCTTTGAACTTTAAGGATACATTTTTGCATCTTTTTATTTGGTCTCAGGAAAATGTACCAGACGAATTATTGTAAAATAATTTAATATATAATAAGCTACTTTTCCATATGGAGTGGCGTTCATAAATATAATAAATAAGTTATAGAATTATGAGATAAAATAATATTTCAAAGAGTATAATTGAGCTCACTATCATCATATATCTATATAATTGTAATTAACACCAGAAAGACGGAGACATAGTGTATACCTATATTGCCCCAAACAGTCAAAATGACTGCAATTGTGAAAAAATAACTTATGTGTAAAGAAATTTGTTTAAAATTATTTTTTAATATTTCTTATACTATTTACAGTCATATAGCAAGTTATTTGTAAGTATTAACCATAAAAAATTATTTCATTTGGAAAAAAAAATAATTTATTCATTATTTGTAAATTTTAAGCAAATGTAAGTTGAAATCTTTTTATATGTACATCTTCCGCAAACATACTTTTGACATTTTTCACATATATTAATTGTTTTATTTTTGTTGCAAAGTCGTCAAAATTTTCATTTGTTAGAATATGTTGTATTTGATATTTGTGGGTCTTCATTTTCCTCATGGCATAAAGATTCGAATGACAAGTAACGAACAAGTGACGGTAATCAAAAAATATATAAACTGTTATCGGAGCCGATCTAATTTCATATAAGCAGATCGGCTCCGATTTCATATAAGAAATTTACTCAACTCAATAATAAAAGTCATTTGATTATTTAAAATTTTCCGAGTTGTCAAAATGACTGCTTTTAGGCAATACAGGTATAACACATATATATACCGGAAATGAAAGAGGGGGGGGGAGGCAACTACAATGATTAATAAGCGCATTTATATGTTTTACAAAAAGTCTCAAAATTCTAAGAAGCTGTGCCATTATATACACAATTGTTTTTCTAACTAAAATTGAAAAGCAGTCAAAATGACTGCCTTAGGCAATCTAGTGTTAAGAAACCGAAGTTTCATGCTCTGTTATATGATACTGACTTAGTCACATTCTTATAAAAATGTGTACAAAGTAAAAGACAAACAAAAAATATCTTGGAATTTACCGATTTATTGTGCCTATGGAATAATAAAATAAATAAACATCTTTAAATAATAGAATGTTTCACAATCCCTTCCCCCCAAAAACACTTTGAAGGGGGAAAATACTTTTGAGAAAAAAATTTAGTATAAAAAGTAAAAAAAAATTACCTTGACTTTGAGTTATGAAATTCGAGTGATTCTAAAAAGAGAGGAAGAAAAAAATGGTACGAAAAAATTTCAGGAGTATGTTTGCTCAAGAATTTTTGTAAAAAAAAGAGAGCTAGTCGAGACCAAGAAAAATATACTTTCTCTTTTACGAAGTACCCTTACGTCTTAAGAATAATGCACGGTCAGGGAAGAGTGTTTGTTCCTGACTTCATATTTCGCAAAAGAAAATGAATTACTTAAAAAAAATTAACATGAAAAAGTATGAGAAAAAATTAAGGCAGATGAATGGTTTCTGCGATCGTTTGAAAATGTAAAATTATGTTTAATCATAATAGAGCAAATAAATTACGTTATTCCAAGTAGTTTCAATAGAATGATAGAATTTTAAATTTTTACCTAAAAATGTTTCGTATTTATATATAACATTATTAATTAATGTTTGGTTAGGTATGTCAAAATAATGAATGTTGTATCATCATTTTGTAACGACAAAATATTATAAATAAAAATTCCCCAACTTCCAAAATGCTTGAACATGATATTCTTTTTATCCTTAAAATTGATATGGATCTAGACAAATTTGTTTGTGAGACAAAATAATGCTTACAGTTGTAGAAAAATAATTTTAATGAAACCAATATTTACAAAAAAAAAAAAAAAAAGAGTTCTGAAATAATTTGTTTAAATTATCGTTCATGTTTTGTACAAGAAATTGTTGAGAAGTTTAAATTGAGTCCTGTACGTGACAATGATCTTCATATTCATAAATTCCAACAAGGTAAATCGAATTCGAAAATTATGTTTCTGATGATACTGGGTTTCCGCTTAGCCAATTATAAGATGGCCAGTAAACAGAGCATGGGTAGAAAGGCTGAAAAATACTGCTTCTTTCAATGCCAAGTAATTGTCTCGGCTGGCCAACTACAAGCCGCTGAATTGTATTTTTTCTTAATACGCATGCGTTTGTAGATTTTGGAATTTTTTGGCATATAAAAATTGATAACTTATCCTTGATTAATTCAGATATTTTTTACTCTTTCTGATATGAGTTGTGTTCTTTTTTTTCTTTCATCTTTTTTTCATTTTTGCCATTTTTTTCTATAATATTCTAAATTTTGCTATGTTGAATCTCTTTTTATTTTACCAATGTTTCTTTATGTAAATATTCATCATTTTAATATGTTACATACCGTATATAGCCAAGCACAGAATGCCTGAATCTCTCTAACAAAATTATGGCAAATATAAATCAGTGCTTCCCTGAACATGCATTGCATACTAGCCGAGTGCAAACCTGGCATTAGTATGAATTAATTTTGAAAAAAGCAGTGACTCTTTCACTTCAAATCTACATTTCATTCTAAATAAATGTTAAAAATTGTTTAATGCATTAAAATAAAAAAAAAGAATTTTAGGAATATTATCATTTTCGACATTTTTAGATTGTATATTATCAAAGCAAAGTGTAATTTTTTAATTATATTTTATCAATAAAAAAAAAAACCCGAAAAAAACTACCGTATTCAGAGCTGTTCTTCTAGCTGGACATGTGACTAATTTATCATTTTTTTATTTATGGTAAAAAGAAGAAGTACCTTCTTGATGGAAAAAAAATGTATGGAAAATATTTTTAAATGTTATTGTACAGTAAAAGTATTAATATCTTTGTGGTTATCACAAAAAATCCATATTTAATTTAAAGAAAGTCAATTTGCAATTATTTTAAATTTTAAATTAGTTTTTAGTTTATAAATAACACAGAAATAAATCAATTAATTTTTGTGCTTTTTATTTTGCAAGGCTATAATAAAATACTTTACATACTGCTAATATGAAGCACATAAAAAATAGATTTTTTTTATTTAAAAGAAATAATAAGATAAGAAATTCATGCTAATGCGATTTTCAAATATTTTGCAATGGATATTTTCTTATGAAAGGAGTAGTTACATTAATGAGACATGAATTTTAATGTTTGGAATATTATGAAATTTTGAAAGCATAAACGACATTATCTTATATTTAAAAAAATACAAAAATTCGTAAACAAATATAAATTTAAATCTCAAAAATATGTTTTAATTAGTTAAGAGAAATTCTGTGTTATACAAATAAAAAAAAGTATATTGTTGTCCCAAAACCAAATTACATTCAGAAAAATATAAATTGATTTCTTATAGATAAAATTGTGATATAAAAAAACAACCCACGTATTTTTCATTCCATATATTTTAATCAAATTCTCTTCTTTTTAAGAGAAATTATTTAAAGAATTATTACTTAGTTACCACCTCCAATTCTTTAAAACAATTTCGACTTTTTTTCCTATTCGACATTTCAGAACACTTATTACATAACTGCGTCCACGATTGTCACCAACTAAATTTCGTTTAGCGGTGTAAATCAATGCAATTTAAATCAATAAATTAACTAATTAAGTATTGAATTTCATGAAAAATCCTTAAACGATCCTTTTACAATGGAGAATTTCAAACTTAGCAGGCGTCTCAACAACTGGTATGTTGGGGGATTGCCAAAAAGTCGTATAAAAGACTATTTTCCTAGTGGTAAGATAAGTAAATTTGAAAACAAAAATACAAATTTTGTGAATGATGAAATATTATTATATTAATATTTTGTTGTGTATAATTGCTTAGATTTATATATAATATAACCTAGTCTTATTATATTTGTATATTATATATTCTTATAACCAAATGCATAGTTGTGTTCGTGTAGTTATAAGAATATTTATAAACACCAAACCTTCTGCTCAATAATATTGTAAAAAATATATGGATTCCGAAAGTGCCATAGATAAAGTCAACTATGTTTTCGCAAAGAAAAAGACCGATATAAAATTAAAAAATTAACCTTTGTATGTTTACTCTCACTCACTATTCAAGACTGTGCATCATTTAAAAATTTCATTTACTTATTTTTTTATATTTTTATTGTTAAATATGCCTGTAGAGTTATAAGAAGATGTAGATTATTTTCTAAGGGAAATCCAACTTAAAACAAATATATATATTTATTTTTAGGGGAACTAACCATGGTACATATTAGAGAAAATAATATGCATCGAATCATTTTTCTGAATGCAAATGATTAAAACATAAATTGAACTGAAAAATAAAAATCCATATTTAAATAGATACCTCATAAAGAACCTTTTCTAGGGCATCAACACTTAAATCCATCAATAATTATCAAAAAAGTTTAAAAAATTACAAATAGCATTTAAAATATGTGCCATATTTCTCTGATTATTATTATGCGCCATTATAAAAACTACCAGTCTTGATCGAGTGTATCAAAACATTCTTAGAATCATTTTTTCTCCAACAATAATAAATTTGATTATACATCTTAAATCTACCATTAAATTGTATGATGTATTTCCCAAGAATAACACAAAATGCACATGTTTTTTGTATGGAATCTTTCTTTAGAACCAATACGAACCTTCCGAAATGGAAATCGAATCTGAAAACCAATACATCACTTACCATCCGCTGTGATGGCTCTCGATCTCACGATATCCGATTTGTTGCCAACCAGAATGACGGCTTTTTTCATGGTGCACCCCCTCTCTCGGAGCTTGAATAAGATATCGACTGCTTTTTCGAACGAGCTTCTATGTAGGCACCCACTTCCAAATGATCCTTATTCTGAAAAATAAATTGACAGGTTTTATTTGGTTCTGTTGCCATTTTTGATTTTAATACATCATTTTTTTGTAAGAAAAAGGAAAAAAGTCATAAATCATACAAAGAATTCACTTGAGAAAGAAAGTACAGACATGAATTCTTTGAATGAGCAAGCAACATGTTCGTAATATTATAAGAAATAATGTTTTTATTGCGAGGTTACGCTTGACCTTCAATCATTGTATTGGTCGGTCCAATGATAAAGATCCAAGGCAGGAACAACCGGAACTTAAGTTTAATTCTTTACAAATAACTGTACTATATAATCTTTGAATGAGCAACACGTTCATAATATTATAAGAAATAAAGTTTCCATTACGAGGTTACACTTGACCTTCTATCATTGTATTGGTCAGTCTAATGAAAAGGATCCAAGGCAGGAACGACGGAAACTTAAGTTCTATTCTTTACAAATAATTGTATATAATCTTTTATTATTTGTAACCTTCACAAATCCTTAAGCGGACAGTCCCTCGCATGGTTTAATTTAGTTTAGCTTAGTCATATTAATGTTCCGTTTTACTGCAACACTAGGGCTATTCTGAGACTGACCTCGTAATTTTGAACCAGAGTCAGATAAAGAGAAAGACAATTGATATTTTACACTTGTATGCTGTCCACTACAAACCACATCATTAGAAGGATGTTTGGCCTGGATGGAATTAACCTGCATCGGACCCGCTTACCTCCTTCTGTGGAATTGGGATTCGAACTTGACAGCCCTCAGGTTCCAATGTCGAGATCTCACCACCAGGCCATTGTTTAGATATGGAAACTATGTTTCATAATGAAAAAAATCATAATTTAATTATCAGAAAGTATTTGAAATTATTTGCCTTCGCATAGGCATTTCAGTGAAAAATTAGTATCCAGCCTCAAGAACGAAGGTTTATCTGCAAATAACACATATCGTATTATTTGCAGATAAACCTTCATTACATTTTTTCCTTACTTTTGTCTGTCTGTTAAGGCATTATGAAATCGCACAGCACATAATATATACTGAATAAATTAGCGTGCTTAGCCATTTAAGGAATGGCGAGTAATTTAACCAGATTCAAAATTATTATGTAACTGAAAAATGATATATATGGTTTTAATGTATGGTCGAAGAGTTTCGGTTTGATACTAAATTTCGGCAGATATCTGGCTGCGTCTTTGGCTGAGGTGCATATTTCTTCTTCTGATGATGCCGTGTCTGTGTCAACCCGGAAAGGGGATGCAGTAGCTTCTGAGGATAAAGGCCCCCGAGAACCAGAAGGCACACACACTCATTCGCTTGAACAACTCTTTTACAGGTGGACTTACTCACACATCTTACATAGGGAAGAACAACCATGTCCAAACCAGGACTCGAATCCTGCACACCCAGATCTTTGGGGAAGATGCATTACCCCTAAGCCAGGAAACCGGCAATTTCTTCTGATGCCAAGAGTCAAACAATTCTTAGCTGACATTACGTGGAAAAGGTGAAAACCAGCTTTTTTTACTATATTAAAACAAAAGGAACTCCTTTAGTTCAAAACATCTTAAAATTGACGAATTTTAATTCAGTACAATATTTTTTCTACACCCAATAATTTTCAAATTTTAATTTGATAAGATTTTTTTCTCATGATAAAACTCAAAATAATTTCATTATTCCTTCAAACTTCACATACTTTGTTTTCCCAATGGTAAAATGGATTTTTTTTAGCCTTAAATTCGAAATGGAATCTTTTACATGTATTTAAGCCAACACACATATTCTTTTTTTACTTGTAAATTTTGTAATTTGCTGATGATTTATTCAATCAAATTCATGCTTTTCAATCGCAACAATTCACAAAGTAATTTTTTAAAAATTTATATTGATATTTCAACCCTTTGCCTTCGGATGGTGACTATCCTTCAGCATTCAAGAATATTTTGACGCTTTATTTATTATTTTTTAAATTTTAATTTTTAAAAATACTTACAGAATGGTGAAAAGATATAGATTCATTTTTTTTTTCAATTAAATTGAGCTTAAAACATTTGTAGATATTTATATTTCGGAGCAATAAATAAGTCTTTGAATTAGGTGAATAATTATGCATCGAATTACTAGAGTATCATCATCAATACCTGATGATGAGTGATTCATCATCGAGTGCAAAGAGTTAAAATTCTTTCTTAGTATTTTAAGGATGAGGACAGTCAAAATTCCGAGTTAACAAAGTCACTAAAGATGGCTAATACTATTTTTCTGAAATACTTCAAAGTGTTAGAATAAATATTTCATAACGCTCTTTTAAAAATTAAAATTAATTAGCAGTGGAATTAAAAAACAGGTTTCTAAAACAGAAAGCTCTTATACTATGTATATGATGATATTATCATTCTGTTTGGTTTATACACTTTTTAATTACAACATTAATTATTTTACCCTTCTTATATATCAAACTTGTGTCAACTTAGAAAAGTAACCGACGCCTAATTTGGAGCTGATCTTTTAAATTATCTTATGTCAAGAAAGAACATTTATAAAATGCCATCTCTTATAACGCTATCTTCTCAACTTCAACAATTTTGGTGACGAATAGGGGAAGAATGTACACGGGGGGGGGGGGGATGGGCATATTGAGAGTATCGATGATGCTGATATCCTGCTCATCACCAATCTTCATCAATGACACATTCTTCTTCCCACTTCTTGGGAGATAAACAAAAAGAAAATTCATGCATTAGAATCTTATTGTTTTTCTCGCTGGTAAACGAAATTTAAAAATGCACTTAAATTACTACTATTAAAAATCGGCCCTATTAATAAAAATATTGTAAAAGAATAATCAGAAATTTATATTTTCGAAATTAGTGATATAAGAATCATTTGAATAGCTTTTACTCAATTCGACTATTGTAATGTTTATACAGATGAAATTTTAAAATCAGTGCTTCGATTTCATTCTGATAGTCTAAAATTTTAAAATTTAGCATTATTTTGGCACCATTATGAAAATTCAGTTATTTCAAATTTTAAATACGAGTTGTTAATGTAAGTTTAAAAAATTTACTTTCATATAAAAACACACACCATGGAAATGTTTTTCTGAATTAAAAAAATTATTTCCATATTATTTCTAATATGAACTGTTGAATAATAAATCTAATACTATAATACGAGGAATGGTTGCCAAGTCGAAAATCGCCCCAGAATTAATAAACTCCGGTAAACTTGTGGGTCTGGGGTTTTTGGCACGAGGAATCGATTGGCGCCAGTTTTGAAGCGCTACGGTCGAGCAGTTCGGAGTTACAGATAGGATATTTTCAAACTTTATTAGTTCGCCATAATGGCTACTTAAATTTTCAAGTGGTAACGTGCTGTCATCTATAGCCAATATGGCGAACTAATAAAGTTTCATGTTTATGCTGTTATAGGTTTATAATATGTTTCTTATGTATGTATATATGTTTGGTTTTTCTAAATAAATTTGACAAAAATATTGAACTTCAACACACTTCAATCTTTACCTTTACTTTACCTTTGTATAGAATAGTTCCCTTTCCAAACTCTAACTTTGTTTAGAATAGTTTACAATGGTGAACTTTAACCGGTTATCTTTTCACCAATAGTTTCACAAATTTTCTTATGGCATGTATTGTTTTGATAAATCACAATTGAAAATTTAAATCTTCGAGTTAGCTTCGATACCTGTTTTCTCCGAGCGGAGCTCGTTCACCCGCTGGTATATATAAATAAAAGATAATAAATCAGTATGCATATTCATCCAGCGGCATTGCAGCTCTAGGAGGCGGTAAAAATATCCCTGCCCTTTTCAGGGGACATTTTTAGTTCTGTCCTTTGGATAAGAAATCACAAATCCATGCTTAGGACTCAAGAATCCAGAATCCATACTTAGGACTCTAGAATCCAGAATTCATGCTTAGTACTTAAGAATCCAGAATCCATGCTTAGGACTCTAGAATCCAGAATCCATGTTTAGAACACCAGAATCCAGAATCCATGCTTAGGATTGTAGAAAATGCGACCTTTTTTTTAATGTTTAAAGTGGTAGATTTATTGGTGTGCAAATAAGGCTTAGTATGAATAAATAGAAGAGTTTTAATGAGATCAAGTCTAAATTTTTTATATTTATTATATTCTCTTTATCCGTGTGCCTTCGGAAAGAGGGGTTTTGGTGAGTCAGTCTATAGCCTCCAATGACCCATGCGTTTTTAAACATTGCGCATCTTCTTCCTTTGCCACTCTCTTGTGGATTTTCGGTGTTCATTGATGTCTTTCAAGTTTACCCACTAATTGTCGTTAAACTGGAAAGACTCGGAAAATCCGCATGAGAAGGCAAAAGATGAGGGGAGATATACCATGTCTGCAGATGCATGGGTCATTGAAACGCGGCTAAGGTTCAGATGCTGGATAGTTAACGGTCGATAGGTTAAATTCATTACAACTAACAAGATACTTTGATAAATGCATTTATCTTAAGAAGTATACTCTCAAAATAATTACGTGAACTATTATAGCAATTGAAAAATTAAATACCTTTTTTTAAAATAAAAGTTCTACATATCTATTATTACTTTGTAACCAAACGTGAACAGCTACTCTTTCCTTTAAAGAAATTTCAACATTTTAATGGAATAAATAAACCTTTCTATTCAAAATTAAATTACATTGTAGTTTTCCATTTCCAAACTATTCATTAAATTGTTAAAGAGTGTTTAGATCTTTAAAATGACTGATTGTTTCCTTGAATTAAGAATAAATGAGTTCTTAGTTTGCACTTCTAATGTAGAAAGCATGAATGGACCCAAAATAATGGGTTTTATTCTTTTTATAATCATTATCTATTTAAATGACTAATGTCTTTTCTAAAATAAAAACAGAAATTCGCACTTTCATTACCTAAGCTGATGCATTCTCATTTGCCACTCTAATTGCTCTCACACCACTCTAATTCGCGCGTAAGAATAAAAACAATATTGCATTTAGTTAAATGAGAAATGCACTGTTTGCGAATTTTCGAATTTCTTTTTATTTTGCCAATTAAGGGAAGAGGAAAATGCTACGAATATACAGGAAAATTCAAAATAAAAATAGCAATTACAAAACGCAAGTTTAATACTATTTAATGAAAATGAATTAATCGATATGATTAAAACTGAATGTAGACGGAACTACAGAAGTTTCATACGTATACATCATAGATGTTCTTTGTGACTTCTCTTAGTCACACAGCCAATATCTAGGGGGTAGTCCATTTTATGGCATGACATTTGTATATGATGATATGACATGACATCAAAGTATATAAGACAAATTAAACATCATGAATTAATATGTAATTATATAAAACTCAGAAATTTATATAAAAAAAGATAAATGTAAAATAATAAACGTTAAAAAGGCATAAAAAAGGTTATATTTACAATTATTCCTACAATCCTTTGTTGAGAGTCACTGCAAAAAAAAATTTACTTTGTTTTGCAATGTGTGGCCATAGATTATCTTATTTTATATTTATAAATTCGAAAAAGATGAATATAAAAATAATTTAAATTCAAGGAGAAAGGCATTTTCATACATATTTATGTACAGAAGTCTACAATTAAATTAAAGTTAATTAATTATTAAAAACAATTAATTTATTATTAAAACAATTATTATTTAATTTATTATTAAAAACAAATTAATTTATTATTAAAAACAATTTAAATTAAAGGAGAAAGGCATTTTTATTTATATTTATGTAATAGCCATTAAATCACATGAAAATAAGGTTGTTTTTTCCCAAATATAATAAAAAATACAGCTTAAAATGTTAAACAGTTCGATCATAGAATCTAATGAGCCATTAAAAAACATACAGTTATATCAATAAACCAAAAGTAAATGCAATTTCGAAACGCATCCAATGATATGAAATTCTCAAGATAAAAATATCAATATTTTCCTAAACTTCAGAAAACATATAAATCGTAAAACTGTCAAGTTATTGGATTATCTATTTTACTATAGCTATTCAATAAACTATTCCAAATCCTACACCAACTTTTAAGCACGTGACAGCATAAAATATTCTATGTCTTTGCGAGCTTATTTTGTTCATGGTTATGGTTTCCGTGCCGTAGATGCCTTCTTTCTTAAGGATTACTTGTTGTGTCTGGTGAATTCCAAATGCTTCTGCTTCCTTGGTTCTCCAAAAACGTGATAAGGCGTATTAAAGTAAGGAAATAAAGTAATTGATTAAAGTAAATAATTAACCAGCAATTCCTAACTAAAGTGAATAATTAACATGACTTGTTATACGAAAGTGAGGCAACCTAGCGTTAAATAATTCTATCAAATATTGAAAGCATCTGTGGCTTTGTCACGTAGGCGAGTTTGGCAGGGTAATCCTTGTTTACTGGCGACAGATTTTGGAATAATCTTGACAAGCTAAATCTTCTAAGGTACATTCGTGCAAGAGTATTCGAAAAGCATGTCTTGTGATTAAAGAATAAAAGAATGTAAGAAAGAAGGTTGGGCTTCTTTTATTTTTTGTAGGATACGTGCAATCGTGTCTCAGTTTTAAGTATATGGGAATTTTTTAAATTTTCTTTATCGATGAAACTAGTAATTTATAATCCTTTTTATTCTTCTAGGCACCTTATCTGTGTTATGCTTAGCATTTTAATATTAAAATTGTTTCGCATATTCCTAACAATTGCTTTATATGCATTTTGAATTGCACCTTTTTTTGCTTGTTGATAGGCCCGAAAAATGTTTCTTTCTTTAAAATAATTTAATAGTTGATATCAAAAAATATTATTCTTGTCAGTTCACAATATTTAACATTGCAAATTATTGGACTGTAGAAATTGGAGATTCTTTATAACTTCATCAAATCGAATAGCATCAATTATCAAAAATATCATCTTTATATCGAAATCAAAATGTGCGTCAATCGAAGAATAGAACTGAGGATTAATCCAGCAAACTTCTTCATACTATTTTAATACCTTAATAGATGCGAGATTTTTGAAATATTTGTAGAGAGACGTGGTCCTTTATAATTTCATTATGAGGTAGATGAAAATAACAGACGAGTTTCAGGAATAGTTATTTAATTTCTAAGTTCCCTATTTCGCAATACTAAACAAATACGAACACGAAAGACACCACATCCACTTAGAATACAATCTAATGATGACTCCTAAGAAAGATCTTATGGAATATATCATGATTTCAATATCGTAACGCCATCTGTTGTAAAAGAGAAGGCAAAAGAGTTAAGTAATCGCTAAAACCTATTTTTATTTTTTAAATTTAACTTTAATTTATTTGATTTTGTTTAGATGGTATATTATAATAGATGTTATATTGTAATAAATTCTACCAATTTCTTTGTAATCTAGAGGGATGGATTTTTTTTTTTTTCATTTATGTGTCTACTGTGACAGCGCACTATACTATTATTTCTAAAATTTATCAGTAAATCGATGGAATATGTTTTGAGTTTTTACGAACACACAACCTGGTAATAAAATGAAAAATGTTTATCACGATTTTAATATATTTAGAAAATTAACTAAAAAAGGAATAAGAAAAACGAAAGAAAACTTACTTTCCAATGCAATGTCAAATCTTAAACATATATAGAACTTTTTCTTATGAATCTGTTATGTTGCTTCCTAGCACAGTTAGTTCCATTGTAAGAAAGACCACTTCATTATTAGCTTTATTGGATGCTGATCGGATTCGGATCAATCACTCTGGACTTGGCGACAAAATTAGTGATTTTGGTGACAAAATGTACGATTCTAGAAACTTCTGGAATTTTATCAATTTGATTAATAGCAGTCGAATTATGCTTGGTTCCTCGAGAACCATCTCTGTCCTGGTCAGGAAGCTATAAAGAACTGACTGTCATTGCTCAAGTCAGTCAATCAACGCGAATTAGTGGATCATTTCAGCGAAGCCAAAGTACTGAGTGGAGCTGAAGCAATTAGTTGATAGAGAATTTGTACCATGCACCTAGTGTTAGCCACAAGTATTGAAGCAGCATCGAGTTGCGTTTGGAGTAGCCAGGCTTATTGTAGTGAGCCGGCAGTTAGGTACAACTAAAGCGAGGAGACAGTGTAAATTGCAGGCGGTTGGAGAGACATTAGTGAATAGTTACATAGATTCTCTTCTTCTACTGAGTTCTGGAGGGCTGCTTTGTGTACTGTAGTTTTTCTTCTGGTCTGCTGGTCTATCTATGTTGATGTATAATGTTTCAGTATGTTTCGATTGTGTATTCATGCTACCATCTTAATAAACGTCGTTATCTCTTATTGAGTATTATATCATACAATCATAACTGAGGGATCTTATAACTTTAGCTGAATTTTGAATTACCTTAACAGTATAATGATGCCGTGTTGAAAGCGTATCATATATTTTAGTAATAAAATCTTACAAGTTTTAATCTTAAATAGATTCGATGAAACCGAAAAAAATTGAGTAATTAATTAATGAGATGAACGTCACACTTGTATCTAATTAAGAATTTATTACAAAACGTAAAGTGAAAAAAATATTAGAGAAAAATAGGTCAATTGTTTTGGTCAAACTCACCTTTGTTTCTTTTTACTTAAAAAATAGACCAGCCGATATTTATTCTACTGAAGAGATAACAATAAAGTCAGTCTCTAATCTTTTTTTCAACCTTCTTCAGCAAATTCCAAAATGAAGTTGTACGCCCACGAATAACTATTGTTTCTTTCTCCATTTAGGTTCCGAGTATTTTTTTTAGACTTTAAAACAGCTCATTAATTTTCTACTTATTTTCTTATTAACTCTGAAATGATTTTTGACGCATGCTAATTATAATTTCTTTACGCTTGAGTCTAAGCCCATTGAATAAATATAAAAAATGAATGTGAAAAAAATTTAATAATTAATATGCATTCATTAACAGAAATATTCTTTGAAGTTTCATAAAATATGATTAATTTCAGATCAACAATTCCGAACAGCAATATTTATTAGCGTTTTTATTTTATTTTAGTATTTTTTTATTTTTCTATTCATAATTCACTATTTCAATTAATATTAAAAATGAATGTATATGTGGATGTGCTGGGCTGATAGATCCCATTCAAAATTACAGTTAAGTGTATGCATTGGGACTACTGTGAGCAACATTTATTATTTCAACTAATAATAAACATGAAAGTGTGTGTGTCGTGGGGTATAGGTCACATTTGCAACTATAATCATGTGTGCGCATTGTGGCCACTGTGTGTAAAATTCATTATCTGAACTTATAATAATGATAAAGGTGCTTATTTTGGATCTACAAACTCCATTCTGAATTACAATTATGAATGTATAGTAAGGTTACTGTGTGTACAGGTCATGTTTTAGACCTACTGTTACCAAATTATATATCTTAATTGCTGTATACAAACTTATATCTGCCAAACACTTGTATATTTTTGTAGATGGATTTTTTTTAATTTTAATTAATTGAAAACTTATTTTGTAGTGGTTACATAACTCTACTACCACATCTTTTGATGCAATAAATGCAATCCTTATTAACATCAAGGTATATTTCCCATGATCCTTCTTGGGGGTCATTATTGGATTGTATTATAAGTTAGTGTCGTATATTTATGTTCACGTTTGTTTGGGTTTTTTGGAATGTGTAAATTAGAAAATAATGAAACAAATGCTCTTGAAACTCGTCTATTATTTTCATCTACCTCATAATGAAGCTCTACAGAGTATCGTCCCTGCACGATCTGAATTTTTGCATTTTCCACTTTCCGAAAATATATGAGCAAAAACAAATAAATGTGAGGGAATAACGATATTATTATTACTACTTTATAATGATAGAGGAAAAATATCAATCTTTTAAAAACAAATCAACTGTTCAACTATTAAAATCTACAATTCAACTCATAATTTCTCAAAAATGTTCGCTAAATAGAACAAATTATTTTGTAAGACGACGCCATTTTACGTAGTTTTTTGCTTCCATGCTTAATAATTACTTATTACAATGAAATGTTTTACGATTACTTTATTTTCCCATTATTTGAATACTATCTTTTGGAATTCTCATTTAAATAATAGAATATTCTTGATTCATCATTTTTGTGATAAAATTTGATATTCACTCAATCTTATAATAAATATTTCATTCAATAATTCAAAGTTATGCTTTAAAGGTTTTACCGCAAGCAAACTTCTTTGCTTCAATAGTTGCCAGGTGTTACGGATTTACAATCCGTCTCGTTCCTTTCATGTGTAGTGGGTGTATGGTGTGTGGTAAACACACAATCAGTAATCCTTTAGTAGAAGCAACTGCGACGTTTATTTACACAAAGACAATACAGTACAAAGAAGACATATATTTACAGATGAAAAATATATAGACACGAATACACATGACAGCATACAGCAGCAGACAGACAGTAGCCCACACTTTAGCTGTATCTTCTTATTTTCGCTTCCGACTCACTACTTCAAATCCTGACGACTTCACAACCAATTCATGGCCCTTCCATTCAGGACTACTCGCTAGACTCCTAAATTCAGGATTCTTCTCAACTTGAGAGTGCCGGCCTTTTATAGCTCCCTGGAAGTGCAGCTAGAATCTTCTGGACCAATCAGGGCGTACCTGGACGGATCGAGAAAGTTCTCGATGTTTCGGTTATTATCCATTTTGTCACCAAATTCGTCGCAAAGTCGCCAAGCATTGGGATAATTGATGCGACATCTGACAGCTGGATGACTGTAAATCATGCTTTCTAATAAATAAACTATTCGTGCTGAGAATCAAATTTACATATTTGTAACACAGGTATAAATCCATTTCCAATTCGGATACAGAGACTGGGAACCTATAACTCAGATTATACATTTTGAAAGAAAAAGAAAATCAGCCATGTATGAATAGTGATAACAGATTTAAATGTTTTGAAATAAAATTCATTATTCATGCATGCAGTTTTTCTCTAAAATGATTTTCAACAATAATTTCATTTTAAGATGTTTTAAAATAGTTTTTACAGAAATTCTCAATGAAACTTCCATATAACTTTGTAACAAAAATAGTACATTGTTCTTTTGTAAAAATATTTTTATAAATTCATATGAAACTTCTTGCTTTTTTACCCCATTTTTCATTTGGTGCCTTATTCCATTTGAATCTAAAGATTCAAGGCTGCAAAAGAAATATTAGAGCTTGCAAATCGGGAACTTTTCTGAGACGAAAGTTTCCAGGAAGTTTGTTTTCCTGAAATGCGATCCAAAGAAAATATTTTGTTTTCAGAAGTTTCGTTGAGAATTTTGTTCTAAAGTTAAGAATAGTTTTAAATTTCCTTCAATGATGGTTATTTTTCTGAGTCTTCTTTTAAGAAAACTTTGGGTAAAAGTTTCTATTCTGATTGTTGCTTGGCATTATTTTAAATTTTTTGAAGATTTCATAGGAAAAAAAATTTGAAAAGATTCATTTTATTTACATTTATTTTTTTATTATTATTTCTGAACGAAGAAGCTTCTGAGTAGAATTTTTATTAATAATGACTGAAACTATTAAATTCAGAAATAGGAATTCAAACGATTATATAGTACTTTCCCCCTTTCATAGTGTTTGGTTACGGTTTCATTAGTATAATTTATATTACTCTTTGTTTTCTTGAAATTAATATGTCCCGAAATATAATATTACAAGCGTATAAAGCGGATTTCTCGCCTGACCATCTGCATCAAATGCCATCGGTATTGCATAATTAAACCCAGAGCTTTTCGACAAACTTGGCGACCACTTGATCACGGCGAAGAAATTGGGGACTTTGGTGACAAAATGGATAATTCTTGAATCTTCCAGTATTTTCCTGATACATGCAGTAGGCTCCAAGATACTACTAGATACGCCCTGATTGGTATGAAGGCTCTAGCCCCACCTCCCAGGAAATATAAAAGGCCGACACGCTTATGCTGGAAGAATCGTGAATCGAGGCGGCAGCTCAAGTGAAAAGAAGAAGTTTTAGCCGTCTGGAGAGACCGTAGAGCGAAGCTCCGAGGATCCCCTCTCCTGCTGGATTCTGTCTGGCCGCTTTGTCTGCTTATGGATGTTGTTACTACTGGATTTCTACGTGTGGGCTACTGTCTGTTTGTCGTGGATTGCTGCTGTTCTGCCCTGCGTATTAGTCTCGGTTGTATGTAGTGACTGTTCTTTCTTACTAAAGGACTGTTCATTGCTTACACACCATACACCCACTGCATAAACGAACCCAACAGATAGGAAATACGTAACAATATATGTGTACCAAACTATGTATCTGTAAGATGAACAATTCGGCTTTAAACTCTCCAATACACACATGGAAAAGCATGGACACAGATATACAAGCATTCTTTATTAGTAATGTCGACAGATTAGTTGAACTTTTCAAAACACACTTTTATTCCTGAGTTTATTGAATGAAAGGAATCCATTACTTCTTTTTTCTGGATGTTATGTAACATTTTTAGCCATCATTTGGTCACTTGTATGCTGTGGACATTGTTACTACCGACTTCCTAATTCTCAGCTACAACCTGCCGTAGAATGCTGCTGTGTGCTGTCCTTTGTATTCGTCTCAATTGTAAATATTTGTCGTCTCTGTGCTGTTCTGTCCTCGTGTTAATAAATGTTGTCGTTGTTTTTCTACTGAAAGACTGCTCATTGTGTTCTTTTCCACATCATACACCTCACCACACAGAGATTTTCTAACAGTTACATTTTGTAACCGTATATAGTATTATTCGGAAATAACAGATGCTGTAGTGTTACTATTAGAAATGTTAAGGTTTCTTAGATGCAAATTTGAGATGAGCTGGTTACAATTTCAAACTCAATTTTTTTAAAATGACTGTCTTTTAAAATGACAAATTACTGCTTTAACTTTAAATCAAATCTTTTATAATATTAATCCACAACTGGAGACATGAATTTCCTCACGAGGCAAGAGACATGGAATCAAAATAGCAAGAATGAATACATTTCTGTTAAACGGATGCAACGAAAACAACCCCCAAAAGTCGTCAAATAATCGTTAGTCGGTAAAAGTGAAAAATCACCAAAAAATGCAAAATTACATCAAACTTTAAATGGTTACACTTGGCGACTTTGTTAGCGTTTTCTTCACATTGGCGGCGTTTTCTTTTCTTTCTTTCTTTTTTTTTTGTAATTCATTTCACTTTGCGACTTGACTCGCGTTTGGCTCAAATTGCAGACATCTTGCACCCGTAACGGAAAAGTACACACTATTGTTATTATTATTGTCTTTCCTAAACAGCATTGGAATTTATTTTGGAAACAATACATTCTGGAAATTATAAAGTTATAAAAGTATTGAAAAATATAATTACTAAAAATATTTATTGTTAAAACATTGAATGTTGGAAAAATATTATAAAAGACTCCTAAACAATCTATTAATGAGTATTTACCTTGTTTATATATTAGAGAATTTCAATAATGATAATAATTGTTAGAATTTAGTAAACAAAAATATGAAGAATACAATATTTTGAAATATTATTTTAAGCATATGTTTTATTCATTTTGTATTACTGAAATTAAAAGCAGTTTTAGAGACATGATGTCAATTACTGCATAAGTAACAAAAAAACTTTAAAAAAGAATAATTCGGTTATTCTCACATGTGCATATTTATTAGACCTTTGCCAACATACTGACGAAAGAACAACTTGAAAGTACTGAGGAGATTATTGCATTCAAGTACAAAATACCTCGTGATAATCTAAGTCAATGAACTAAGCGAAGTCAATTTGACTCCAGTCTCCAGTTACAGATTAAATCAAATCATTTATAATATTAAATCTCAAATCTTTTATAATCATAATTCATCATAAGATCAATAAGTATTTGATCATAAGATAGTAATTAATCTTATTTCTTATTCAATTTTAATTAAGATAATTCATCAATTTTTAAAACTTTCAGACGGACAGATTGATTTTGCAGTATTTGAATGATTTAATCATTGGATATTAAACAATTTAATGACAAGCAATTATCGTTTGCTAGTAAAAGAATTGCCAATCAAAGAAATCTATATCAATTCAGTAAATTAATTAAAATTGAAAGGAGGAAATAAATTAACTTTTATTTATATATTCAAAGACTTATTAATGAATAGTCATTTATTTATAATTTTTTTTTGAATATATGGAGGATATTTTCAGAATAAACTATTTTAAAACTATTCCCATAGAATATTGTATTTTTGTAGTTTATTTAAAGTAAGAACGTGAACATTATTGGGATGTGATAAACATTGGATGAGATTCATTTGGATTATTTTTTATACTGATTGCATCAACCGTAGCGGAACCACTTAGTCATTCTTACAGACATTCTTTATGGTACTAATGCCACCACTTATTCGACATTATTTATTTAATTTGTTTCTGAAAAAGAAATAAATAATTATAATTAAAGAATCAATAAGCATGGAATAAGAAGTCATATAGCTCAAATCTTGCTCTTGCTTTAGATTAAAAAGGGAAATTACAATACGACAACATAGAGAGGAAAAATCAACAAATATATAACTCCAGAAATGAATAATGGTTTATGAAAAGATTTCCCAGCATGTTCTTTTTCATGTATAACAATTAGGAAACAATTCTCGGAGTTCTGTTCTTAGAGAAAAGTTTAATTCTTATTTAGATTTCTTTCTGATTCTTTCTCTTGTTTCCTCATGCAGAAGAACATGTTTTTAGGGCAAGAATGTATTATTAGAAAGAAAAGTTTTAATCAAAACTTTTGTAATATTAAGTTCAAGAGATGTTAATAATTTTTTCTGACAAATATTATTCGATTGTTTGATAACTATGGGAAACAAACTTCTCCACGGAACATTTCGTTTCCCCTTCCCTCTAATTTTTCTTGAAGTAAGTATGTTGTATGAAAAATATAATAATATACTTTCGGTTATTATATAAAACGTGATTGGAGTTTTATTGAAACGCAGCAAAGGAGGCAAATTCCATTACAAAAATAATAAAAGTTTAATTCAAAGATCATACAAAGACAGACTTTTTTTCGAAGCAATCTGATTCTGCTCAATATTCAAATTACATTAAAGAGTAAAACACAAAAAGTATATCAATTAGAAATATTGATCAGAAACATTTTAAAAAGGCTTCTGTTAATCGAATTACGGGTAATCTTTATCTAAACCAAGTATACATTAGGCATGGAGTATTTTCTGTACGTCAAAGTCATGTTTCTTTGACCAAAGTTTGACTTATCAATGTGACGCCGAAGAAGATTCAGTATATCAGATAATCAAAGCGTGTGCACAATGGCGAGAACACAGACTTAGATAGCTAAGGATGTCCCTTGACGTCGAAAAACTCATAGAAATCCATTCATTAAATATTCTTTTAAGGACATTTTCTCAAAGCTCTTGTCTTTAGTTTCGTTTCTAATGTAAAAAGTTAACTTACATTATTACAGATTGGGTTGGGAATAAGTTCGTAGCATTTTTATATTTGCGTTCTTTACCAACGATTTTTTTTCTGTTTGACAAAGCATATGGTATTCATTCGGCAGAGCTCTTTCTGCTCTATAAAACTGTGCTAATCATCTTTTTGAGTAATTTAATTTTTAATTAATTTTATGGCTTAGAAACGGAATATCCAGGAGGAAAAAATGAACATTTTCGACACCTGTTCTTCTTCGTTTTTCATCCAGGCCAAAAAGCTGCTTAAGCAGCACAGGACATTTGCACCGAATACGGAGTTGGTGTCATAAGCAAGTCTGCAGCACGGAAATGGTCAAGTCTGACCTCCATCCAAAGAAGACCATGATCTTCGTTTTGAGGCAGACTTGGAGGGCATGGTGTACTCGGAAATGCTCGTAAGAAATGTCGCGGTCACCAAGAGGCTGTGCATAGCTCAGCTACATCACATGCGCTATGCGACTGAAATGACCCCATCAACAAAGTCAAAACATACTCCTTCACGACAACGCCAGGCCCCATGTTGCACAAGTCGTCAAATCCGCACTCCAAGAGCTTTAATGGAGATCTTTCAGCATCCCCGTATTCTCTGGATCTTGCGCCGTCAGATTACCATCGTTTAATATCCCTTTCGAACTATATGAGGGGCATTACCTTCGACAATAAAGAGTACCTTAAAAGCCAGACCGAATGATTAATTTTTGGAGGTACGGCATCGTCACATCGATCGAAAAGGTGGGAGGAGGTCGTAATCAACAGCGGAGAATACATAATCGATTGATCTATTGTTATTACTAATGATTTTCTTTAAAAAAATTTTAATAAACACAATACGAACTTATTTCCCAACCCAATATTTTCTTCATTTTCAATGTTTTATAATTTAATGTGTAATGTAAATTGTAATATTTTTAATCATGTGAAAACATGATCCTGCATTCATTAGATACTTTTGAATAATTGAAGGTAATAAATAATTGAAGCTCGAAAGGCGTAGTCATTGTACATCAATACCAATAGTTTTTTTTGGGGGGGGACATGCAAGTTTCTTAGAGAATTTTCGAAGGAATTTAAGAAGATTATTCTTTATAAAAAATATTATTTAAATTCAATTGGTTACAATTGTAAAGATATTAAATAAACAGTGTCTAAGCATAAATTGGATTGTCAGATATTGATGTCATTAGTGTTTATTCTCTAAATAACTAACCAAGAAGGGTACGATAGATTCCGAAAAAATGCTAAATTTCACTCCAAAAGTTAATATTTCCCAACTTCTGTATGTTTTGACACATAAGGTATTCTTCGGCGTGAACGTTTATTAGAGAGTATGTAAGCAAGTTGGGGAGGGGGGAGTATCCTATCTTTCCCTCCGATAATAGAAGAACATCTCTCAATAGACCAAATAATCTTTTAATATGTCCCTAAATTCATACCAGAATATACATAAATAGTTAAGAACAGCAATATATATGCTGAGCAGGATCTTTAAATTTTTCAAGAAGAAATAGAATAGAAATTTTCCCTTCCAATAAATTGATAAATAAGTAGCCATACATTTGTTCCTAGGAATTTTGTTGTAAAACATTTACACCTCATTTATAAATATTCTACATTTCCTTTAATCACTGTCGTTTTCTTCGTTACCCTTTGTGGAACTTTCTAATTCAACCTTGATTCAAAATGACCTATTCTAACTTAAAATATTGGCTATAAAATTTTAAAATCAGACTTTATTATAGCTACATTTAAAGAATCATTTGCTCACTAATTTATTTTTTTTGTTACACTGTGACAAATTATCATCTTTACTCAAATCTTGAAAACCGATGCACCCTCTCCCTAAGGCTATAAGAGGGATTTTCAAACAATTTAACAAAACTTGAAAATAGAAAAGCCAGAGGGGTTAATAATCTCTTATGAATTCCGCGTCTTTATCTAGTCACTATGAAACTGTGTGTATTATTTCTACCTTTGAATACAATTAAATTTGCTCAGAAATCAATAGAGTATTTTTTCTGCATCAATAACTCTCAGGGATTAGCTTGAAAATTTTAAAAGTAATTGTTTTAAGTTTATAGTGACTGAAATGCTTGAAGGTATAGAAAATCTCAGGACATGAACTAACACGGTTAGACATCCAAGAATGTTGGTTTAAGTGATTATATTTCATTGGCTCTGTTTGTTATCTGTGTCATGACTGAAATAATAACATGTATTTACCTTCAAAAAAGGATGAAATGCGTAGGATTTTATCTATTTAATATCTTTGTAACATTTTAAAATGGCAAAATTCCTCTTGCCTAGCTGGAAGGCAAAGGTAGATTCCTATACATTTGAGCTGCTATCTGGCAACATAAAGTATCGATGTTAAGAAGAGTCAAAATTAGGGCTTGAAAATAACTTTTCAGCCCCTAACTTCTAAGATACTGCAGTTGTCGAAAAATTTTAAATACAATGGTTGTTCGTCTTAAAGAGGCGGTAATTTGGTTAGTTGGATTTATTTTTTTCTGTCTTCAATATTAAGAAAATTATGACAAAATGAAATTTTCAACCTCTAACATTCTCAAGGCCTTTGAAATAAATGACCCATTTACGAATTCATTTAAGATTTTTGTATTTCTAACATATTCCAAGCCATTAAAATCCAAACAAAATTATTTTAGTTATCCTGTTTACAGATAACATGGGTAAAGTTTTATATGGTTTTATATACAAATATAAACTTCTGAACGGAGAGATATTTTGAGTTCTAAGGATCATGATCGATGAAAACCGGAAAAGTTTTCTCGAAGTCTTTAAATGAGAACCATTGCAACAAGTAGTCTTCCTATAAGAGTCTACTCAATAAATTAAGGTGCTAAAATATTATCATTAATTTGATATATCGATAAGCAAAATGAAATCTTTATTTCAACCAACTATTGAATTATTCATGTCTGAACAATTAATTTTAATTTTACGTCGACATGCGATAAATCAATTTTTCTTAAATTTGCTATTTGATAAAATTGTAGATGTAATAAACACATTATATATATATATATATATATATGTTATACCATGTATAAAATGTTATACCATCGCATTATGAAATTAAAAACCTATTTACTCCGAACGATTTTGGTTTTGCACAAGAGTTACAGTTTTTTACGGGGAAGTGGGAAAGCAACTCTATTAGAGTCTATAAGAAAGTGTTGAAGGGTCAAATCCCGATGTTTGATTCACTGGAAATTATATTTTCAACAAAGATGCTATCTTTATGAATTTTGATGCATTATTAGGGTCTTCTAAAGATCTGTAAAACATGTTTATATAGCAAAATAAATTGCAAAAAGATATAAATTAATATCTATTACAAGTTCAAGTTTTTCGTATAAATTTCAAGAAGTTTTCCTTCAAGTTTCTACAAATCAAGCTTGAACAAAAACTCGTTTCTGCAGATATCGTCATTCTTTGTATGATTGGGGAAGCAGCGCACACTCATTTTTTATTTTAACTAAATGTGATGATTTAGTTTCATTCAAAAATACGTAAATCATTACGTATGTTACGTAGTTATGTAAATTTTATCAAAGCATAGGATGACGATAAAACTTTCTACTTTCCACTCGCTCTCCCAAGAAACATACAGAAAAAAAACCCAACAGTTTTTATAGCTATTATTAAAGGTATCATAAAATAAAATTAATAAAAGGATAAGAAATCAAAGAAATAAGTAAACTGCTCTTACTCTATACAGTACATGTGTTTCAAATATGGACGACATACGCAACATTAACAAAAACGTACCCTCATCTGAAAAAATTAAAAGGAAAATAGATTACAAAAGAAATAATATATTAATATAATGCTGAATTTAGAAGTTGTTATTTAAACACCTACCTTATATGCAATGAGTGTCTTTAAGATGCTGAGCATCTGTTGTATTAATGAATCATGAATTTTTCAATTCGTTTCTGGGTATTCGAATGTCAGCTTCCATTCTTTTCCTTAATTCTTCAGATATAACAAAACAAAGAAAAAAGAACAATACAATTAAGAATGAAATAAATTTATTTTACAAAATTTAAAATAATTATATTCGAAAACAAATTTCATAACACATCCAAATGAGTTCGATTCTCTTGCGCCATCTTGTAATTCATTCATAGCATCTTCTTCTAGTCTGGACCAATCTTCTCTCTCAGATGACCCTTGGAAGTCTTTAGAAATGCTGAAAAATGAATTCATAACTATATTTAACAGTAAATTTAAATAAAATCATCGGAAGTCAAAGTGAGAAGAAAACTGTATTCAGGCTATTGAGTAGAAATGTTTTAAGTATGGCAGACGACGAAACTCGTGTACTACACACGCGATTCCCAAAGAACTCACTCTCACTACAAATAAAAATTAATTAACAAAATTGAAATCTGTTTCCGCATATTTCAAGTTATAGGGTGTGAAAAAATGTTTTGAAGTCACGTATTAGAAATATTAAAATCACGTATCACGTAGTATTCTGACCGAAAAACATCATAATCTCACATGATGTATTCCCAATGACAAACGTTTAAAAAAGCGATGGCTTTTAACCATCTCAAAATCAATCACGTTCTATAGTTTTCTTTCACGAGGCCATATTATATATATATATATATGAAAAACAGTTTAAACTGTTTTTAAACAATCACGTCACTATCAAGTTAAAAATTCATCTTTATTTTAAAAAATATTTTTGTGTGTGAAAATCCGATTCAAACTGGTTTTAAAGGATCACATGACAACTGCATTGCTCTACCATCAAATTTTAGAAAACTAATCGCTATTTTTCGCATCTCAAAGTCGTTAGAGCTTTAAAACATTTTTTACCAGCTACAAAAATTGAAAATTAGAATATGCATATACACCTATTGCTTTCATTCCATTATTTCTTTCTGCTTCTTCGGGCAACGATTTCTTACAACCCTACCCTTTATTGGCCAGACAGGAGAATAGAATACATAAAGAATTGTAACATTTTGTTGGCGATAAGTTACCAAATGTGACAGCCTTCTTTATCATTTTCTAATAACCCTCAAAGTGAAATATTAATGCCTCAAAAGCGATAAATCCCACACTCTATGTCATTGCATTTTGAGGGCTGTAAACCCCAAACCAAAACAGCAATGTTCTCACATGATAATAAATTACACGAAAAAAGATATTGCAGAAAATACAAACTGTTAGCTTAGTATGGAATAACGTATTATTTATTTAATGACTTACCCTATAGAGAAGAAGCTGAGAATCTGCCATTTCTATGTGAAGATGTATGCTTCAATTCTTCTTTGGATTTTCAGAGGTCAATTTCGATTATTTATCCGAATTCTTCAGATACAACTGAAACGAAACTCACAAAACATAAAAGTTAATAAATGAAATTAAATAATAGAAATATGTTTAAAAATAATTATATCAACAAAATAAATTTCAAAATATACCGAAAGGAGTACGATTTCCTATCCAACGAGTTCATTGCGCTTCGTCTGGAAAAAGAAAAAAAAAAGCGTAGAAAAATGAAGTTTCATGGAATAAATGAAATTATTATAAGTCAAAGTGAGAAGTAAACTATAATTTGCCTAAAGAATATATGCATCGGAAGTTGAAAGGTTAACGAAAATTCTACAAGGCTCCAGCTACTTTGCAACATCAATTCCTCATTTACAATGAAAAAAAGTTTTAAACTACATAAAAAAGGAGATTACAGAAGACGCTGTCTTTTAATTTTGTACGGAATAAGGAATTATTTATTTCATGACTTACCATATAGAAAAGAAATGTCTAATAATAGAAGACAAACGGTTTAGCAATAAAGATTATGAGATATATTTTGACCAATTCAAACAACACTCAGCAGAATGGTTTATTCATGACTATGAAATAAAATTTCACTTAGAAAGATGATATTAAAGGGGGACCTGCATTATTAATGTGCCACTATGGGAAATAGATTAATAAGTCTTATGAAATTATTGAAACCTGCCATAAGTTTCCAGATAGGAGGGTAAATTATAAATATGACCATTAAATATTGTGAAAGGTAGAGAAGGGGTAAAAATACCCAATTTTTTTTAGATTCTCTGTCAGTCGTACAAGACATACAATCATCTCACAACTGTAATAAGGAAATATGGACGATGAAAAAGATAAAACGGATAGATTTGAATTCGATTAAGGCCCATATGGGTATATATGTGAATGAAAAATGTGATTAATGAGCAAATTTGGAGGCACAGAGAGAGACAGTGTTGATATACATGTCACCCAATAAAATTAAAAAATGGGGATTAAGTCCTAAAATTGGAATTAAGAGAAGAATTAAAAATGCAACGGTTTGGCTTATGGTATATGTTCAAAAAAGAAAAAAGTAACTTATCACTTTATTCTTAACCCTGATATTAAAATGAGAAGATACCATTCTCTAATAATACAAATTATATCATTACAAGAGGAATTTCAAGTATTAGTTCGAATTTTTGGAGGTAAAGATGAATATGTGATAGAATTTATTTTTTCAAATGATTTACAAAAATGTATAAAAATAATGGAATTAAGAAATAATATGTTAAAAGGAATATATTAGATACAATACTAATGGTTCCTGAAAAAATTTGAAACACTGAAGAACATGATGTTAAAAATTGTCAGGGTTTACCAAATATATGAAATTTTAAACTGTTAAGAAAAAATTTGTTGTGAAAAGAGAATTTAGTGCAAGATTGAAATTTTTTAAGAGATTTTCATAAGGAAATCTCCTGCATCTCATTAAACAGGATGAAAGGTTTATGGAAAGATGAAAAGGATAGTCGAGAATTCACCACATGGTAGCAAACATGTTAACAGCCTTGAAGGCGAAGTCGAGTAGGTAAATCAGCAAGAGTTATAAATGGATTAGGCTAAAAACAGCAGTCGAAAACAATCATTAAATATTGTCGATATTGCTTCTTTCGGCGACGAAGAAATGTAGGATGTGCCAGAGAAGGGGGAAATTCGATGATTCTATGTATAGAACTAGTTTACAATTTATCTCTGATATTTCGTTTGCAAGTACCTATTCCTTTCCTGAATTCATCAGACAAAGCTAAAAAATAACATAAAAATACAAAAATTAAAAAAAAAATTAATAATTTAAAAAATAACAGTAACAATAAAAAAACAATATTCATCAAACAAAGCTAAAACATAACAAAAAAATACAAAAATTAAAAAATAAAATTAATAATTTAAAAAATAACTGTAACAAATTTAACAATATATTAAGAGGGTGAAATTCCTGAAAAATGACTCCTTTCCGCTGCCTTGTACTTCCTCAAATTCAAGGTCTTCATTTCTCCTTTACAATGACCTACGAATCCTTTGCGCGGTATT